>JBBIGC010000131.1:12373651-12395933 GCA_037576955.1 Lepidarchus adonis
TGATTGTAAACAGCTCGTTCTAGGATTTTGGAAAGGAATGGGAGGAGAGATACCGGTCTGTAGTTGGCAGCCTGGCACGGGTCCATGGTGTGTTTCTTCAGTAGTGGTGATATCCGGGCCTTTTTAAACATTGTTGGGACTGTTCCTGATGTAAAAGATGAGTTTACAATGTGGGTCAGTGTCGAGATGAAAGAAGGAGAGATCGCCTGTAGAAGATGGGAGGGAATGGGGTCAAGGGGACAGGTGGTAGGATGACCCTGAACCTAAACCTAAACCTGACCCTGACCCTAAACCTGACCCTTAACTCGACCCTATCCCTAAACCTGACATTAACCCTATCCCTAAACCTGACATTAACCCTAACCCTAAACCTAACCCTGACCTTGAAGCACCAGAACTTTACAAGTGTTTCAACAAAAGTACTTTTTCACAATAATAAAATCGTTCTGTAGATGACTGATTGCCGACTTCACATTACAGGCAACTGATGTATAATTAAAAAAAAACAAAAAATTAAAACACTCAAGGTTGTGGGTTATCAAGAATATCATTGTTTACTGGTGACACTGGACTCATTCTTGTGTCCCACTGCGTTAGAACCCACCAGGTCATGGAGAAAGGTGCTGTACCTGGTCTTGAAGGGTCAGCACAAGTTCCTCTACTCAAATACACTCACCAAAGCTGGCAGTTAACACGTGAGCTGAACTCTGTACTGGACACCAGTTCTCCAAGACCAGGTCTGCACACCCCAGTATGGAGAACGAGATACTTCAGCTTGATGTGCTTTAGTTTTTAGTCCCTTTATGAGGCTTTTGGTCCTGGAGGCGAGTGCTTTCTGACTCGGATGTGGTCTCAATTCTTGTAGTTAATTGAAATTATGCTTTAATTCAGTTGCTCCATTTTAGGACCAGAAAAAAACATCAAACTGCAGCTTTAAAAACGTAACGTGATAGTGAAGCCCTCCAGCAGAGCTCCGCCTCCACGCTGCGTCACTACTGATTCGATTCTTTCGAACTGTTCACTTAAGTGAATCGAACCTTCAGTTCAATCGATTCAGCGCGTGAGTGTGGAGTCTGAAAGCTCATCCTCGCCTCCTCTACTACAGGGCTAAAAGCATTTTTGACTGAATTAGTGAGTCTGATGTGCACAAGATGAAACTTCATTTTTTGAAGTGGATTAACTACTATCTTGTGGGTTTCTTGTGGAAAATTAATTAATTAAAAAATTATTACCTTGACTCATTTAAAATTGCAGTACAATTTCTGGTTTCACTCATGATTACTATACCAATCAGCCATAACATTAACACCATTTAAGTAGGTTAAGTAGGTCTCCCCAATCATAACCAGCATTAACATTTTAAACCGCAGTAGCTCTCCTGTGAGATCAGACATGATGGGCTAGTTTTCACTCCCCACACGCATCATTTACTTATTGTTCATTAATCACCTTTGGCACTAACTTGGACCTGGTACTCACAACAAGACCTGCTGTTTTGGAGATGCACCGACTCATTCACTAGCCATCGCAAAAAGGTCCTTGTCAAAGCGACACCGATTCTAACACTCACCCATTTTTCTTGCTTCCAGTAATTAAACTTAAAAAACTGACTGTTTACTCTCAGCATGTCCCATCTCCCCGATGGGAGTCATTGTAGACACTTCATTTTATTCACTTCACTAGACAGCCAGTATTACTATGTGTGCTCTACAAAGTTGAATATATTAGGAGGATTATGAGTCATGCATAGTGGTCTGATTAGGGGTCTGATTACCAAGAGCCCATCCTATCACCAGCACTGCAGATATGACACTGACTCCATACACAATGACTTTACTGAGTGAAGCTGACTTTCATCACTTCTACACAGTAACAGAGCATGACTCTATCACAGAAGAGGAAGGCTTCTGTCTGCAGAGAGTACATGGAAGTTAATTAAAAGATACAGAAGTAATATGAATCAGAAATCATGTTGCATTCTGACACATTTGAGGGAAAGTTGTTTGAGGGTCTCTCAGGGTCTCGACTCATTTAACTTATTTTTCATCTTTCTGTTCAGACTGTCGCTTTCCCATATTTCCCATAATCTATAGATAGATAGATAGATAGATAGATAGATAGATAGATAGATAGATAGATAGATAGATAGATAGATAGATAGATAGATTGGTTGGTTGGTTGGTTGATTGATTGATTGATTGATAGACTGATTGATAGACTGATTGATAGACTGATTGATTAATAGATAGATTGATTGATTGATAGATACCATATATCTTCCAATAGTAGGTGTTTATTAAAACAAATTATTTGGATGGCCCAGCAGTCGTTGGAGACGGGCTATTATTTGCCTCAGAATTTATGGCCACAAAATGTAGACACTGCAAAATATTGTGCAGCTTCTTCACCTGAATTTTGTTTTGTGTGTTACCGCACGGATCAATCCTGCCGTTTATTGGAAACAGGCTTCATTAAGAGACGGGCTATATATAGAAGATATACGGTACTTTGTTAATCCCAAGGGAAATTCACGTACCGGGAGATAAGAATTGTACCAAGTTAGTTACAGACATTGTGTGAAAACTATTCTTAATGCTATAATGCTGTAAGTATAAGTACAAATAATACCTAAGTGAATGTGACTATGCATCACAATAAAATATGACCTCTGCATTTAACCCATCACACGTGTACACACCAGCGCCGCAGTGTCAAGGGTTCACCAGGGGAACCTGGGCTGGGGTCAGAACCTGTCATTTAAAAAATAATAATAATAATTAAAAAATGACATATTCATGTTGTCATTAAACAGGTTCATCATTTATTTTTTAATTGTATAAATAATGCTTAATTTGACCAGGCACATGAAGTGAAAGGTCAGTTATACCTTGACTTTACCTCTGCGCTTAAATTAATTAATTTTGTACAATAGATGTGTAATAGATATGTAATGCTATGTAATATAGGCGTGCTGTTTTTATGTGATGGCACTTTGAGACCGGTTCAGTAACGCGTTTGGTTCATTTGGAAATTGCGAACTGGTTTCGATTGATTTATTGAAACAAATCGATTCAAAAGAACCGACTCGTTGATGCGTCACTGCGCTCGCGCTCTCTCAGACATGGCTCCGTAGACTGCACATGGCGGCCAGCGGCCATGAACCAAAAAAGAAAAAAGAAAACACATCAACAACTTACCAAAAACCAAGAAATAATGCATCCGTGACAACCTGATCTGCTTCACTTTTTTGGAACCATCACCTCCACCCTCAGCAATATTTGTTTCAATCTGGTTCTCAGTGGAGGAGGAGGAGGAGGAGGAGGGGGAGGCTGTTTGTTTTTTTTACAACTCTCCGTTTCTTTAGGTTTTTCAAATCGACTACTTTTCGTTGCATTGTTATTTCTGCTGTCTCTCGGTTGTAGTCATGGGTGTGCAGGGTTTCCAGGAGTACATTGAGAAGCACTGCCCCAGCGCCGTGGTGCCGGTGGAGCTGCAGAAGCTCGCTCGAGGGAGCCTGGTCGGGGGCGGCAGGCAGAGGCCACCCCAGTCCCCGCTCCGGCTGCTGGTAGACGCCGAAAACTGCCTTCACCGACTCTACGGCGGCTTCTATACGGACTGGGTGAGCGGCGGGCAGTGGAACCATATGCTGGGCTACCTGGCAGCTCTGGCCAAAGCCTGTTTCAACGGCAACATCGAGCTGCTGGTCTGCTTCAACGGCGCCCTGGAGAAAGGCCGCCTCCATGAGTGGGTCAAGCGGCAGGTGAACGAGAGGCAGACGGCCCAGCAGATCGTCAGCCACGTACAGAATCGTGGCACTCCGCCGCCGAAGGTCTGGTTCTTGCCCCCGGTGTGTATGGCTCACTGCATACGGCTGGCGCTGCTCAGGTTCCGGATAGGAGTAAGTAAACCGACCGCTGGCCTCGGTAAAGACTAAGGGGGGGCATCTGGTTTGAGCCGATTTGCCAGTTGTTCTTTCTCGGGCACACGCCAGTGACTCCAGGAGTTGAGCTTGGTGTGTAGAAGTGGGGAAATCACCAGAGATGTGGACATCCACAGTGAAGCCTTATGCCTTATAGTCACCTGGCAGCTTCACCAGTTTGGCTTGTAATCCACTGCCGTTACAGGTGGAGGTTTTCCTGTGCAAACACACCAGATGTGGTTAATGATGTCTCAGGCTCTGTTTGTGAATCTGTAGTCTTATCAGACAGGCCAGTCCAAATTCTGGTTCATCGACTTATCACTATCACTTACAGATTTTAGTGTTTTCTAAGTTTAACACACCCAATCCAACCCTAGAAGCTCTTGATTGGTGTATAAACATGTTTTTTTCTGGAACAGTGTCTAAATCACCTGTTAACTGCTGCGTTTCTGAAAATCGGCCTTTATTTCACAGGGTGAGAACCACAGACATAAGCACACCAAGATGAGACGGTAGTGCGTCTATAATGTTGCTAAAAATCACTTGTCATCTCGTCTCTTTCCTGTTTTTGTGTGTCATTAATCATTTTCTTATGTTAAATCTACAAAGTAGATCTCGGGGTCGGTTTTTCTTCAGTTTTAGTTCTCCCGTTAGCTTGTTTGCTAAGTCTGCATCAGCTAACGAGCGGCTAGTCATTTTTAAGCAAGTGAAAACAAATTTGTCTGTCTAATTTATTTCACTGTTCCACAGATTCACGTTTGAACTTATGATAAAATTGCAGTGGGATGTCCTGGTGTTACACGAGAAGAATTAGATACATTTGCTGGAAGAGAGGCTCAGCCCTCCAATCTGGTCAACTGTCAGAAACATTAGCCCTGAGTTAGCACTGGCGCTAGCTAACTTGGCCTCAGCGCCTGCTATGAAGATTCTGAGAATAATCTGGATGTTGACTCTTATCCAAAAGCGTCCATGAAAACCAGATATTTGGGGCTTATTTAATTAAAACTTAAATGTATTGTCAGTATAAACAGTGTAGTCAAAAAGATTATATCAGGTTAATTGACATTAAATAGTTTTTCTGTTTTTGAATTTGTGCTCAATGTTTGTAAAGCTAGAATATTTCAGTTATAACCATTTCAGAGTGGTCACAAAACTGTTAAGGCAGACTCAAGAAATGGCTCCTCTCGTTGAATGTCCAAGAATAGAAAACTGTCTGTGTAAATCTGTTATGTCAATAAAGCAAATGTGGAACCGAACAGTGGGGATAGACAGCAATATACAGGCAGTGAGCTCTTCCCATCTCTGCTGTTCTCTGCTCACTGCAGGAGCTTCTGCCCTCACAGGGCCAGATCAGGTGTGCAGGCTCTTTCTGAAATGGATGAAACATAGAGAAGAGCCATAGGTTCAAGAAGAAGCCAGAAACTTGCTTTCCTAAAGTTACCAACTTGAGCAGATTCCGTTTTCTTATTAAAATAGTTTCTAATTTGTTTTAAACAATGAAATCACAATCTACTGCTAATTATTAGGTAATAACCATCAAACTAATATATTAATGCATAATATGAGAGTTATTGATTTTGCTAATAGACTAGCAGTTATAACAATCTATTTAACTCGTTGTTGCACATAATTACATTTACATCATTTACATTTATTCATTTGTCTGACGCTTTGTCCAAAGTGACTTCCAGGTACAGGAAATTATGTACAAAGTCAATTTACAGAAAAAATAAGTATTTCCATAAAATGCAATAACAACAAAAATGTAGCATTTGTAAATCTCTTTAACTGTGTTTTTAAAATAAAAAAATCAAGAATTTTAATATTTTTCTAGGAAAAGACACTGTCTTGATGGCAGAACATGTCTCTGTGAAATCCCAACATATGACTCTCATGTTAATAGGACCCAATGATGCTCCCCTGATGTACCGTGGCAGATGTACCTTTCACAGATAACAGTCTGGATGGTCCATTTCATCTTTGGCAAGGAGAGCATGAAGTCCATTCAAAAACACTTTTCCACTTCTTTCAGTCCATCTGAGATGAGCTCAGGTCAATAGAACTCGGCTGTGTTTTCATACTCTTTGTGTGATAAGAGTTTCAGGATTAATTTCTTGGTGGAGTGACAGACTGTGTTAAGGATCAGTGGTTTTTTAACATTCTCCCAAACCCATGGAAGTCTGTTTTTCACAGCATCACAGTGCCTTCTGAAGGCTTAAATGTCTGGTTATATCCTGCAGGGACTGTGATTTCTCCAGATTCCCAAAATCGTTTCACAATATTATGTAGATCTCAGATCTCAGTTCTTTGTAACCTTATGTTAAGGAATTCCAACTTTTCCAGAAATGGGGTTTGTAATTATGTATTTTATTAGGACAACAGAAAATGATTTGTGTTGCTGGGCTGAGAAAGAATAATATTGCCAGCAATGTGTTATAGATAAACTGTAGTAAGCCTTTAAAATATACATTTTACAAGCACACTTATTAAGTGAGTTGCCTGTTTACAACAATGCTAAATAGCAAGAGTATTTATTTTGCTGTTTATTGCTGTTTATTTAACTACAATGGCACCTGTGCAGCATGGTATATTAGGCAGCTACTGAACAGTCAGTTCTAGAAGTTGAGGTGGTAGAATCGAGAATGTATTCCAATATAAGGACCTGAGATAGTTTAACGATGGCTATATGACAAAGTCAGAGCAACTGGTAAATCAGTGACAGGGTAGCAGGCACATTGATGCACGTGGGGAGTAAAGGCTAGTCTGTCTGGTTTGATGTTAAGACAGTTTAAGAGTTAAATCTATAGCTGGTCAACGTTAAGTTATTACACACGTGGACAAAATTGATGGTACCCTTCCGTTACAGAAAGCAAAACCCACAGTGGTCACTGAAATAACTTGGAACTGACAAAATGAATAATACATAACCATTTAGTGGGAATTAAAACAAGTAAAAAAATCATTCTAAACAACAAACTAATGAAACTGGTCTGGACAAAAATGATGGTACCCCTAGAAAAAAGAATTTGACTAGAGCGAGAAGTTTAACTGAGGTGTGTCCTGTAATTAGTATCACATTTGTCTCCAAGCTTGCAATCAGTCAGTCTGTCTATTTAAAGGGTGAAGAGTAGTCACTGTGCTGTTTGGTATTATGGTACATGAACATGGACCACAGACAGAGAAGGAGAGAATTGTCTCCAGAGATTAGAAAAAATATATAGACAAGCATGTTAAAGGTAAAGGTTATAAAACATCTCCAAGCAACCTGATGTTCTTGTGATAACAGTTGTACATATTATTCAGAAGTTTAAGATCCATTGGAGTTTAGCCAACCTCCCTGTATAAGGCTGCAAGAGGAAAACTAATGACAAATTGAAGAGATGGATGATACGAATGGTAACCAAAGAGCTCAGAAAAACTTCCAAAGAGATTAGAGGTTGAAATCCAAGGACAAGGTACATCTGTGTCTGATTGCACCAGGTTAAAGAATGCCTGTGTTTATGATTCTGTTCTGATTCATTTTTTTCCCAGGTTGTCCAGAGCATAGAGGATCATCATCAGGAAGTGATTGCCTTATGTAGAGAGAACGGCTTCCATGGCTTGGTGGCCTACGATTCTGACTATGCTTTGTGCAACATCCCCTACTACTTCAGCGCCCATGCCCTGAAACTTAGCCGCAATGGCAAAAGTCTCACTACCAGCCAGTACCTGATGCATGAAGTCGCCAAGCAGCTTGATCTCAATCCAAATCGCTTTGTCATTTTTGCTTCACTTTTAGGTAAGATGTGCAATCAGGGAGCACACTTGGCAAAACCCTACTATATAATTACCAAATACTGCCGTGTTACTGTAATAATACTATATGTAGACCAATATGGAGAGTGAGTCAAAAGTTGGGAACAGCCCAGACCCTTACTGAAGAATAGACCATTAGGGAACACGTGTCATAGATACACCCACTGGTTTAATGCAACATAATAATGGGGAGTTTACTAATATTTGTGTTACTTTACAATTGTGTGATTCCTGAATTTTTCCAGACTTGTATATAACTAATATTACTAATAATGCTGTATAACAACAGTACAGTAGTGGCTTACTTGTTAAAATCATGCCTTTGCACAGGTTCAAGTCGTACAGAACTGCCTTATTCTTTGGACATCTCGTGTGTGTCTCTCTTTAAGTCATTCCATAACTGCTCTTTTGGTTTGAGATTTTGTTTTTCTGAAGGCATTTTATTGTGGACTTGTCCCAGTGTTTTGGGTCATTGTCCTGTTGCTTCACCCAACTTCTGCAGAGTTTGAGCTGACGTACAGACCTTCTCACATTATCCTGCAGAATTTTTTTTAATACATTTAGAATTCATTTTCCCCTCAATGATTATAATCCGGCCATTCCCTGATGCAGACGGCAGGCCCGGATCATGATGTTTTCTTCACCATATTTTATGGGATGATGTTTTCATGATTATATGCAGTGCAGTTTTTATCCCAAATAGTTCAATCTTAGTTTCATCAGTCCTCAAAATAAATTGCCAGTGAGTGTATTCTTTCACAATTAATTGAAAAAAAAAATTATGTTACATTTTAGTAAGCAGCAGCTTTCTTTGTGGTGTCCTGCCACAGACACTCTGCTTGTTCAATGTTTTACATACTGTGGACTCATGACCACTGAGGTTAGACAATCTTTGACTGTCAATCGGGGTTGTTCCTTTACCTCATTGATGTGTATTTGTTGTGCTCTTGGGGTTATTTTGACTGGCAGTGCATTTCTAGGTAGAGGAGCCACAGTCCCATAGTGTCTCCATTTGTAGGTCCACTGTAGACAGGTGAATCTCAAAAGTCTTTGAAATCACTTTGTATCCCGTTCCCATCCCATTTATGTAAATCAACAAGCTTTTTTTTTGCAAGGCATGGCTTACATAAGTGTGTTCTTTTTGCAATTACAAAATTCTAAATGTTTTTTTTGGTCAAAATAGCTCTGGTCCATACCTACAAACAAAATTTCTTAACAAGCCTCCAGGTATGCTAGCACCTGATTCTAATTAGCTCCAATTAGCAGGTAGCTAACTGGTTTAACATACTTTTCCCACTAGCATTAGGAGTTGATGTTGATGTGTTGGCACATTGTTTGTCAATAGTATTGACCTAGATAAAGATCAGTTCATATTAATGCAGAAAACCATGAAATTCCAAAAGGTTTTTCTTGCCACTTTGTAAATGAATGATTTGGATCTCATGAAATAGATTTGTCATGTACTATATGGACTGGGGAATCAACAGAACATTTTTATAATTCAAAAGTGTTATATATGTACAGTATATACATAGTCTATGTATTAGGACAATTAACTTTTCTATTATGTGAATACTAATAACAACTGTTAATGTGAATTGAATGGTCATATGTTGTAGCTATGTTTATGTCTTTTTCTATTATTCATTGCATGGTATTTGCAGGGAATCATATTTTGCCTGATGAGGACCTTGCAGCCTTTCACTGGAGTTTACTTGGCCCAGAGCATCCTTTAGCATCTCTCAAGGTACAGTAAGCCTCCCATTATCGCCAGTATGGCCATCTGTGTTCATGCAGTTTTGTTCTGTTCTTGTTTTTCTTCCCTGTTGCACTTTTTCAAACATGTTTGAATTGTTGTAGCTATTTTGTGTTGTCCTTGTGTACACCCACAGATGTTTGTTTAGTGACTGTCTCTGGAGGTTTCTGCCAATGTGGATTTTTAAAGGGTGCAAAAATAAGATTTGTACTCCTTTTAGTTTCCCTTTGTAGTAGACCATCGTGACCCGTTTCTGTGACAACCAGATTGAGATAATGTCTGGCAAGTAACTTATCAGGAATGTGTAAAATCCCTTCATGCTTTTACACTGTGTGCACACTTTTATCCCTAAACACCAATGTGTCTTATTGCCTTAAAAACAATTAGTTGCACAAGTGTTTAGAGAATAGGAGGAAAGGCTCTATCTATGGGTTTATTTCTCTCGAGGCTTCCTTCATCACTGTCTTACCTTGCAGATGGCTTTATTGGTTCAGTGAGAGCTAGCATATGGAGCTTAGCTCAAATTTTCCACTTTCACTCCACTGTAGGATTCGCATGTTAATTGTAGTCTTTTATGTCATGTTCTTAAATAGTTAAAGGTTTGGACCCACCAGCTCACAGAAAGGATTTGCTTATGTCTGCTAATGATTACAGATAAGAATAAAAAAAGAATCTTTAAAAATGCTTTACACATGCTGGACATCCTGAAAGGCAACTTCAAGAGGAGCAGGTTTGAAGATGTTCCACATACTGCACGCTGAGTAATTGTTGGCTGCTGTACTTGGTGGAGGGATTTGTCTGTGGAACTAATTCCAAGCTTTTATCAGGCTAAGCCTTTATATCACAATATCTGATCATGTGAAAAACACACATTCAGTCAGGTGTTTTCAAACCTTTTACTGGTATTATCTGTGTGTCTGTATTTGTGTGTTTGTAAGAGCTCAAGAGTGAGAGAAAATGTACTTTAAATCAATGTGTTCTTTCAGCTGTTGCAACGAATCATTGAACTGAAAAATATTGAATGCTGTATCTTGCATATTTTACTGATTATGCTTCAAAAGCACTTTCATACAAAGACAGATATGTCCCCCTATGGCACCCATCACATTTTTGAGCAGGGCCCTTTGCTGGAGGTGTGATGGGTAGTTGTTTTGATACAGGTCCGTGCCCACCAGCTTGTGCTTCCTCCGTGTGATGTTGTGATAAAGGCTGTGGCAGATTACGTCCGCAACCTGCTGGACATCAACGACCTGGAATCCATCGCTAAAGACATTTTTAAACACTCCCAGGTAAACTCACCTTTTCAAACTAGAGTTGGGGACCTGGTTACAAAATATTCAAGAAGAGTCACATTGTCTACTTCCAAAAAAATGAACCAAACTATAGTTACTGGCTACCTCAACTGGAACAACTGTTTTTTAAATAAAGGTTTCAGTGAGACGCCACAAAAAAGTAAGACATTCTTGTCTTACAAGTTTCAACGTCTACAGCTGCCTTTAAAAGCCTTACACCCTCTGAGAATGTAAACAGACAGCATTGTTGACTGATAGCAGCTAGCCTCATGCTAGCGATGTTAAAATGCATAAACCTTAGTTTATAAAACAGCGTGTTTGTTTTCATGGTTAAATGACAAAGAAGTTTGTTATCTTACTGGAATATCTCAAACTTAAGCTTTTGTTGGTACAGGCTGCACAGATAATGAGGCAAAAGCACCAAGAATGCAGAGGGGAGATAAGTACACTACAGACCTACAAAGAAATCTGAGTCATTTTAGTTAGATCATGTTATTTTACATTCTGAACTGAGAAAGAGAGACATAACTTACTCTTGTATCATCAAGCAGCGATTGTAAAGTCTCCTGTTCACTGTTGATGTGAGCACGCACTATGTGATGTGGGTGGGTGAGTTGGTTTCACAGTTCATGAATATTTAACATAAATTAGGTTCTGATCTTCTGTAGTTAAGATTGCACCAAGTGAAGTATAAATGTGAAAAAGTGCAACGGGCAGTGTAGCAAGATTTAAAATAGCTGTAATATGCTTTATATGTGGGTAAAAATTAGTATTGAACATGTTACCAGCTTTCTAAGTGAATATATTTCTAAAGGTGTGATTGACATAATTGATATTTCACCCGATGTTGATTACATCCTATCCAATCCACACATGCAAATAGATCAAACCATAGATGCACATGTGTGTGATAAAAATGGAAAGACACAGGGAAAAAGTATTGAAGAAGCTTACTGAATTTTATTTAATATTTCATACAAAAGCCTTTGTTGGTACATTTCACTAAGCCTCCTACATGGAGAAACTAGTCACATGCACTGCTTATGGTACCACTGCATGATTTAATTATGTGTTAATATCTGACTGATGAAGTCTGACATGCACAGGTGTGATTTTGGCTCATTCTTCCCCACAGACTTCAAATCCTGAAGGTTCGGTGTGTCCCTTCTATGAACTCTGAACGTTTCTATTTTGGCAGCTTTATTTTCTTTCTCTAAAACCATCTGAGGGTTTTCTTGGCTGCGTGTTGCTGAAACGTCCACCCTTGTCAAAATCATCACCTGTTAGATGCCAGCAGCTTTTTATCAAGAATGTCTTAGTACATGTTTACATTCATCCTTCCTTCAATTATATGAATGCCAGTGCTGTATGCTGTGTTTTTAGTGTAACATGCAGTGCCTTTTTATTCAGGTCAGCTGTTTGGTTTTGAGATTTCTGGTGTGACACTGTGGTAATGAGACACATTTTTTTAGACCATCATTTGGGACTGAACCAGCTGATATTAATTTGCACTAAGTGGCTGGGTTGTTTTCTAATTACTGATAGTTTAGCTGGTGACAGGACTTTCCATACCTTTTAACACCTTTCTTCATGTGTTCAATACTTTTGAACTACTCTATCTATCTATCTAGCTATAAACAGCTATATTTTGAAAAATGAGAAATATTGGGAAAGGCAAACCAGAGGAAGTTGGGCTTCCCAAGACTTCCTATACCCCTGTTCATGTACCACGTGTTTTGTTTGTAAATGTTGAATGAATTTGCTTTTTTCCTGTTTCCAGTCCAGGACTGATGATAAACTTATCCGCTTCAAGAAAGCTGTGGAGTATTATTCGGCTGCCAGCAATCCCCCTCAGTCTTCTCTTTATATAGGTAAGCTCCTGCATATGATCATTGAAATTTTTTATGGTCATTTTTTATTTATATGTGCTTGAACAGAACATGTCTAGATCTTGTTTCTGCTTAGCTGAGGCTGTATTTAGCCATTTATTTTGACAGGCAGCCTCTGTCTATATGAGCAGTCTCCCAATCCCAGGCCTCTCAGAAAAGCCTAATAATTCCCCACTAGCCTCAGACCTTGTGTGCACTTTGGAATGGCAGTTATGCCCCATGCATACAAATGGGCCTTTTCAGAAAAGCTTCTTGCATGCAAGCTTCTAGTGTGGAAAAGGCTTCTCTTCTTCAGCATGAAAAGTTTCAACAGGTTTTTTCAGACCGTACCGACAGAAGAATTATCCAGCCCTAATTTGGCCCAAGTAGGGCTGTCACATTAAAACATGCTGACTTATGCTGATAGTGAAGTATTAACAGTGCTTAATTCCAAAATAATACTGAAGGAAAAAGGAATTTTTAAAAAAGTTTTATGCTGAAACTTGTCTCTCGTGATCAGTCAATTTAACATCCATGAAGTTTTAGAATCTTTCAATGCTTGTGAATAAATTGGGAAAACTTTGGCTAATGATGTTCTATAATAAGGGTAGTGATAAAGTGAAATGTAATTAATGATTTTTATATAAATTTTTTTAATCATCTTTTTTTCATAGTTTTTTTGTTTTTGCTTTTGAAATATAACCCTCTTTTTTAAGAATTTCTATTACTTATTATAACGCTAGTATTATCATTATTATGGTCTTAGACATATTATCCCACCTGTCACTAACAATTTATATTTAATATTTCACTTCAGAGCTGCTTTTGGGTTTGATGTAGCTAACAAGCAAAATCTATGATTTGCTGCTTCCGTCTAATGAGTTTGCTTTAATGCCGGTTGTTTAGTCATGAGTATGAAAATTAGCCTACACATTCAGTGCTCCCACTTGATTGTGGTATAGAGTCACTGCTCCTCTTGCCTACTCATGTTTAACGTACCTCCACATCAGCTCAACTGTGGGTGGATGTACAGCACTGTGGAGGAATGGAAAAACAGTTTGTTTTACATGTAATGGTGAAGCCATTGTACTTTATTTGATGTCTCATCGGCTCTTACGGAGGTGTTTAAGATTTTAAATTTAGACATTTATTCATATGTCTTATATGTCTGAACATTCTGTATTAAAATGGTTTTTCCAGAAGGAGAATAGCCAAGGGGGCAAGGTTTTATATTTGGTGAGAAAAAGTCTTAATTTAACATCACAGAATATATATATAGACACATATTTCAGTTCCTTTTTCATTACAGCAGTAACTTGCATTAGTTCAATAACAAACAACACAATATACTAAGCAACATACATTAAACATAACTTGTGCTTTAAAGCAGTACCTAAGCAGAATTTACTAAAATGGAAAAAGTTCTGTATTTTTTCTAGATCTGTTTTTCCTTCACTGTTTTGTAGGATATTAATTGTATAAATGCTTATAGCATTCATTCTCATATGGCTTACGATTCTCAAATGGCTTCATTTAACTCATTTAATTCACTTCTTGTATTTTTGTAGAAGTATAAATCAGCCTTTAATTGTAAAAAAGATTGAAAGATTTAAAACAGTGCCATTTTCCAAGTGCAGATTGAAGTGGGGAAATTTAACCTAATAATGTACAGCTTGTGAACGTATTGTATTTGAGTTAGAGCAATAAAAAAACAATTGTAATGTGTCGACACCCCACTGACAGTTATCAGAGGGGACCCAAGTACAGGACTGAGAGACAAGTTCACTCCCAACACTTTGCTCAAACTTACAAACCTCTTTATGAGGGGAGAGGATGTTACCACTGAGCCATCGGATAAAAGAGGCAGATAACAAAAACACAGCAGGTTAGGAACCCAAGTGGAAATCACAATGGTATGTGTGATAGCTCACACGCTATGTGTTGCCCATTGCTGATCAATTGTGGTGCAGCCATTGGGGCCAAGCCTCCCCTTTATGGTTGATATGCAGAGGCATAACACTTGCTACCGCCCTCTGATTAGCATTTTTTAAACATTACTGTGTAGTTTCCTGACTAAAGGATTCAGTTTTGCATCGATTTAGAAACATTAAAAAAATTATTTTGAAAGAGCTGGATGTTTCACAGTGACTGGTAAGAATGCTTTCTTTTTCATGTGTTTAATAGCAGTTGGCAAACAGCTTTTATGTGCATTACTGCCACCTTCTGGAATGAAAATATTATGAATTTGGATTTTATACACGTATTTGCTGTAAGGTACGGAGAAGGAAGGCAGCCTTCAAAGGCTGAGGACTGGCATTTGATATACATATATATCGCGGAAAAATTCTTGACATTCCTTTCAGAAAGTGAAATTCATATATTATATAGATTTATTACACATAGAGTGGAATTTTGATGATAATGGCTTTTAGATAATAAAACCCAAAATTCACCATTGTAGAAAATTTGAATATCACATAAGATCAATAAAAATGTCAGGCTTCTCAAAAGTATGTTCATTCCTGTGCACTCAGTACTTGGTTGTTCCTCCTTTTGCATGAATTACTGCATCAATGTGACGTGGCATGGAGGAGATTAGCCTGTGGCTCTGCTGAGGTGTGATGGAAGCCCAGGTTGCTTTGATAGCACCTTCAGGTCGTCTGCGTTGTTGGGTCTGGTGTCTCATCTTCCTCTTGACAATAACCCATAGATTCTCTGTGCGGTTCAGGTCAGGAGAGTTTGCTGGCCAATCAAGCACAGTAGCACCCTGTCCGTTGAACCAGCTTTTGGTACCTTTGGCAGTGTGGGCAGGTGTCAAGTCCTGGTGGAAGATGAAATCAGCATCTCCATAAAGCTTGTCAGCAGAAGGAAGCATGATGTGCTCTAAGATTTCCTGGGAGATGCTGCGTTGATTGTGGACTTCAGAAAACACAGTGACCAACACCAGCAGATGGCATGGCCCCCCAAATCATCACTGACTTTGGAAACTTCACACTGGACTTTAAACAATGTGGATTATTCCAGACTCTGGGACCTTGATTTCCAAATGACATACAAAATTTACATTCATCTGAAAAGAGAACTTTGGACCACTGAGCAACAGTTCATTGTTTTTTTTTTTCTTAGCCCAGGTAAGACGCTTCTGATGTTGTCTTTGAGTTAGGAGTGGCTTGTGATGAGCTGACTCCAGCCTCAGTCCACTCCTTGTGAAGCTCCCCTATATTCTTGAATGGATTTTGCTTGGCAATCATCTCAAGGCTGTGATTCTCCCTGTTGCTGGTGCACCTTTTTCTACCACACGTTTTCTGTACACTTAAATTTCTATGAATATGCTTGGACACAGCTCTATGAACAACTAACTTCTTTATCAATGACCCTTTGTGGCTTACCCTCCTTTTGGAGGGTGTCAATGACTATCTTCTGGACATCTGTCAAGTCAGCATCTTCCCCATGATTGTGTAGCCTTGTGATCCAGACTGAGACCATTTAAAGGCTCAGGAAATATTTGCAGGGGTTAGGAGTTAATTAGCTAATTAGGGTGAACTTTTTCACAAAATTCTAATTTTCTATGGTTTTAGTATAAATATAATACATTTCATCTAATTTATTTTCAATAATCAAAATTCCAAGAAACAAAGGCTTGACATATTTCGCTCTATGTGTAATGAACCTATATAATATATGGATTTCACAACACTTACGTTTGTATAATTTTTATTTTTCACACAACAAAAAAATTATTCGGCAACAAAAAAATTCTTTCTGTTTACTACCTCAGTGCTACATCAATACCATCTTATTTCGAAGAAATATAAATATTTTTAATGAGACAGTGAGTAATTTATTTGTTTATAGATATATAAAAATCTATTTTTGTATTAAACCATTAGTTTTACTACGTATTTACAATGCACTAAAACCAAAAAGTGCTTTATTCTACCGTTTACATATACCTTGTAGTAATGTAATGTATTCTAATGTACTTGATTTATTTTCATATTATATTACTTGATATGATTTTTTGAAAATGACTGTTGAAAAATGTTGAAAAGTATAAATGGTTGTATTCTTGGTGGAGAAAATGCATAAATCAAAAATCAAGTCTGTCTGCTGTCTGAATCATAACCAAATAGTGAGACTAGTGAAGATTCACATTTCAGCCGACTATTTCATCACAGTTCCCTGTGACCCTGTCTATGAATGTTTTGATGTAGGACGTTATCCAACAAACATAAATGTATTAATAATTAAAAGCCCTTTTCTTGTCAGACTAGAATGAACTTGAGGATGTGCCTGCTGGAAAAAATATCATTCCGACAACAATTTTAGTATTTTCCATCTGTGTGCCTGCAGTCAGACCAAAGGGACTTGGGGTCCTTGCAGCTGTGCCACACTACACACACACACCTCCACAGATGCTCAACATTCCTCAGCTGCAGTCGGGGGTGAGTTTTGCACTGTTCCTGTTCTTTTACTTCGCACACTCAATGGTACATTCACAAAATTGCTGACAATCCACCCATCATTGATTCGTCTTTTTTTTAGCAGAGGCTGGATGTTTCACTGAATGCTGGCAAAAACCCTGTTTAATTTAATCAGAATTTTTTTTGACAGTCTTTAGATTCCTTTTTCTACTTAACTTCTCCATTTGCTTGTCTAAATGCAGTATGTTGTCATGCCCTTCTTCTAGATTTTGTAATAATTGACAGGCCAAAGGCCAGAAAAGAAGGGAGTCAGAGCAGTTGATAATCTCAGTGAGAGTTGGCAATTAACAGTTACAAGCGATAAGTGACTGTTATGTCAGCAACCAAGCACATATTGGCTAGAGGCCTGTTTTCTGCAAACACTTCCAACGGCTTGATGTTCATTGTGGTAGTGTCCAGTTTCACTATACACTTTATTTATAGAGAGATGCCTACAGAACAACAATCGCCTTTTTACTTCTGTAACTTGGTCACCACAAGCCAGAATCAACCCCCATCAACAAGCGACAGAGAATTTCTCCTTCTTTTGTCCTTGGGGAACCATAACTTTAGAGTAACCTCAGCCAAGCTGGATTAGCTAGTACTGTAGACTATGATATTAATCTGGATAGCTAGCAACAGCTGAACTTTCTGTTTAGTTTGTCAATAAGACATTTATCAACCATTCATAACAAACCACTCTGCATTACCAGTACTTTGTTAAGTCATTTTAATAAATCAGTTGAATTTCCCATTAACACTGTGACCTTTCAGATAAATATGCAGATAAACATTTTCAACTACAAGCTCTATTAAGAAGGAAGGACAACTATTGGTGTAATTCTGGAAATTAGTTACAATTAAATACCTATAAAAAAATATTTGTTGTCTTAGTCTGTTGTGATCTCAGTCAGTTTAGTTCAGTTATGCCTGACAACAGTCAAAAGACCTCCAGAGTTCTTGGTTCATAGTTTGCTTTGGTACATCCTAATGTCTACCTGGAGATCAGCTTGCCAAAAGTTCTTTAGTTAGCCTCTCTTAGTCTTCCCTTGAGATTTCTGTGTCAAAGGTTTATCAAAATCAGTGGTTTTAAATTTCAAAGCCATTTTTGTCTCCATCAGTTATTGTCAAAGACCATCAGTTATAGTTAAATCTCTTAGAATGTTTTTTTGTAATATTTCTTTATATTTCTTTAAATGCTTAGTATTAAAATAAATATAGACAGTTACATATTTTTAATTTCAGAACAAAAATGTTTTTAATGCGTTGTGTTTTTTTTCAGAACCCCAGTACTTGATATCTGGGGACTTTACACTCTTTATGTATGGAATAAATTAACATAGCATGCTTTTTGTTGTGTCAGATAGAATTGACACAATTCAAATTATGAAGAAAGTATATGTACTTTTTTATAAAAATGTATGAATAAAAAATGTTTTCTCTCCTTGTTTGTTAGCTAAGACTTTTGTGTATAAATAAATTATATTATAAATATATGGATGAGCAGAAATGAGCGGTTTTGTCCTTTATCTCAAGAATCAGCTCACACTGACCATTTACTGACTTTTAGTTTTCCTTTGCGGCTTCTGCCAATTCCCTTTCAGGTCCAGCAGAACTCCTCTGTGTCTGAGCTGGCAGCAAAAGGGCTTTTGGATCAGAATAGCTTCAGCAACATTCCACACGAAGGCAAGCACACACCGCTGTATGAGAGGGCTTCTCCAATCAACCCGGCAAACCCGGGCAGTCCCAACCATGCTGAGCCGGCCTTCTTTAACACTTCCTCTACTTCCTCTTCTTCTGAGACTGAGGAGACCACAGGCCCCACTGCCAAGTGAGTGAGCAACAGCGCTAAGAGACTGGAATGAAGAGAATCATGTTTTGTATTCACATGACTAATATTTTCATTGCCACTATTTCACATTGACTTAAAATTATTTGTAAGGTCTTAAATTTTAACATCTTATTGTAAGCGTACAGTAAACAGTAAACATCTTTCTTTTTTTCTAGCAAAATCTGATTTTTTTACCATTTTGGTCTACATTGTTCTAATTACACTATTAGTTTTTTGGTTGTATCATCGGAACACATCATCATTGTACAGAAGTAATTATTCAAATTTGTGTTCATATCGCCAACCTCCACTCTCTTGCTGCAGAAAGGTCTCTGTAAATACTCTAGACAATGTTATTTTTTACTTTTCCCTTTGGAGTGGGGAATGAATGAGGCCAAGCTAATGAGAGCATTGAGAACTTGATGACATTTAAAGAAAATGTATGAATAACTGTACATCAAGCAGCAGTCTCAGCAGCCTTGTGCAGTCTAATGCAGGATTCGCAACCTGCACAACTAAAAATGTGCTTTTTTTCCTTGGTTTTACACTCTTATGGAGTCCTGATTCTGTTACTACACTCATATTACACTTGGGCTGTTACCTCACAGTATTTAGTACATAAACCAGTCATACTTTGTTTCATGTGGGCTGCAAAATACATTTGCGCACTTGCCTGAACTCCCACACAGTCTGAATATTCAATACTAACTTAACCTTAGCCGCTATTGTTTTTTGCCTTTGCCCTCTATTCATGTTAAAATGATTTTTAGATGAATATTTAAATACATTGTAAGTGACATAATAAATTACATTTAAACTTGATTTGCAGTTATCATCAACAGGTATGTTTTGTCATATGAATGCAGAAATACAGAGAATTCTAAAGGGTTTGCAAACTCTCAAGCACCAGTGTATTTTAGATACCCCCACCCCCACCATTTTACAAATGAAAACCACTCTTACAAGTATTGTTCAGACCTATGAGAAACACAGATTTCTGACTTTTTGTTTGATTTTATTTATATTAAGTTACAACATGACAGAAATGTGAAAGATATTTATATTTTTCTGTTGCTTTCATACTAATGTCTCTTTTATTCTTCTTTCAGTCATATAAGTGACCATAAGGGATGGGATAAAGAAAGAAATCAGACAGACAGTGTTCCTGAAGCAGACTTGGGGGAACAAAATAAAGTGAGTGATATTGGTATCTTTTTGTTTCCTTCTTATTTGTCTGTAATCTCCCAACTGTTTTTTCAACCTGTTCTTTCTGCAACCTCCACTTTCTGGCAGGTCCTGGCAATTGAAAGCCATCATGGAATCAATGCCCAGATCCCATCCCTCCTCTCAATGCCAACCAGAAACCACATGGACATCACCACCCCTCCGCTGCCCATGGTGGCTCCTGAGGTGTTGCGGGTTGCAGAACACAGACACAAGAAGGGCCTCATGTACCCTTACATCTACCATGTCCTCACCAAGGTGTGTCTCTGAAATGTAAACATTAAAAAACATTGTTCTGATTGTTACATTACATTGTGACATCACTACAATGGCACATGTAAAGGTGTGGGACATAGAAATCTCATTTACAGAAGAGTTCTGTGATACTTTAATTAATGGGAACCTTAATTTCACTGGTCATCCAGGCAAACTGAGCAGTCAAGGGAGAAGGGCCTTAGTGACCAAGAACATTGTAACTGAGCTCCAGAAATCCTGTGTGCAGATAGGACTAAATTTCAGAACTGCAGCCCTCCACCGATCTGGGCCTTATTGCAGATTGGCAAGACGGAAACCACGCCTCTGTGTACATTAGGGGTGCGCCACAATATTGATATTGCGATATATCATCGTCCTTTCTCATGCGATACGATAATCAATACACAGACGGCAATATTGATATTTAAATGACTAAACATTCGCAGCCAAGTTGACTCACCGGCATTGCTACTTATTCTCTCCTCTGGGTGGCGCTGCTCAACTGAGTGCAGGAGATTTGGGTGAGAGGTGAAAAAGAAGTTTCAAAAGCTTGTGTTTCAAAATTTTCTTGGGTGACAGCTGAAGGTGAACTTTGCAACAGTTAGATGTTGTATGTTTTGTTGCATGTTTCATGGGGAGCAATGCACTGTGTAGTGTTCATTCGACTATGTTGGTAGCACGATGTTAGCGCAACTTGCCAAGTGACAAAGTGTAACAGAAATAAAGCCCTGAAGCTGAAGTAGGCTTTGTTCTCCACTTCCGACTGTGGTCGCAAAGCAGATGGGAAAGGTAACAATAGCATTGCTGTTCCTTATGTAAGTTAATAACGCACCCTGTGTTTCTGTGTTACATTGCTACGTAATTGTCATGCAATATATTGATTAACGCAAAATCACAGTATCGTGATATTATCGTTATCGTGGGCCACTTATCGCATATCATATCGTGAGATACCCTGCGATTCCCACCCCTAGTGTACAACACGTGAAAATTGCCTTGGAGTTTGCAGACTGTGAGGAACAAAATTCTATGGTTTGATTAAACACAGTTTGAACTGTTTGGCCTCAATTCTAATCATTATAACTCAACAATCCCAAAAGTGAAGCATGGTGGTGGCAGCATCGTGCTGTAAGAATGTTTCTCATTCAGGAAGAATGAAAATGGCTGTTCACCAATGGTCCTCATCTAACCTGACTGAGCTTGAGAGGATTTGCTAAGAATGGGAGAAAATCTTAAAGAACTCTGTCTATGAAGCCATGGTGTTGTGTCTTTTAGTGTCCTGCTGAAATAAGCGTGGTCTTTTGTAAAGAGATGTTGCCTTAAAGGCAACATATACACATATGTCTTTTTAAAATCCTGGTATAAAATATGTTACCTTCACATACATGCAACTCACCCATCTTGTTTGCACTGTTGCACCCATATATCACAGATGCTGAAATTTGCATCTTTCTTTAATAACATTCCAAATGATATATTTTTGTCTTTAGCATGGAAAAGCCTGTTTTTCCAAAAAAAATAAGTTGAAATTAGGTCTCATCTGACCACAGCACATGGTTCCACAGTCTTTTGATTCATCTGAGATGAGCTCAGGCCCAAAGAGCTCCTGAGCATTTCTTCACAATGTTGATGTTTGGCTTGTGTAATATACTTTTAATGTGTTTAGTGTTTAATTTCTTGATGCTGCCATGAACTGTATAGGTGACAAGTCCTCCCAAACCCAGGTGGCTATATTTGTCACAGTAACAGGTCGGTTTCTCAGGCAATGCTGCCCGAGGTCTTGTATATCAAGTCAAGTCAATTCAATTTTATTTATAGAGCGCTTTTTACAACTGACATTGTCACAAAGCAACTTTACAGAGTTTATAGAATCCGGGTC
>JBBIGC010000131.1:12416758-12435606 GCA_037576955.1 Lepidarchus adonis
ACAGTCTTACAACACCACACACTTTATACACCTTCTCACACAGTCTTACAACACCACACACTTTATACACCTTCTCCTACAGTCTTACAACACCACACACTTTATACACCTTCTCCTACAGTCTTACAACACCACACACTTTATACACCTTCTCATACAGTCTTACAAAACCACAGAAATAATAAGCAAAAACATTGATATAATGCATAACATAAATCTTAAAATTGATGAAGAAACTTTTAAATAAACGGGAGAAGCTATGAATAATATAATACCATCTAAATAAATAACAACAACAGTAATAAATGAATCAAATTTGCTTGTGTTGTAAGATATAATGGCAGCATCCCCATTTACACCAGATGTTGGAACATAGCTATGAGGGTTTCATTGCATTCAGCCAGAGGAGTATTAGTCATGTCAGGTTGGGTGATTGGCTCAACCTGGCTGCTTCTGAAGGTTAGATTGACTGATGCTGATGTTGGATGATTACGCCTGAATCACAAACACCAGCTAACTAATAGATGAAACAATCATTCCAGAGAATGAAGTTTAACTCAAAGCCTTTGGGGGATTTATACCCCTCTCACTAGTCTTATTTTTTTCAACCTGGCTGCTTCTCAAGGGGCTTTGTAAATGTTTAATGGCTTTTGACCACTGGCTGATGCTGGTGTCCTCTGCATTGATTCTAATTGTAAGTATTGCAGCTGCCTGCACCCAGGAGACCAGTGACTGTTGTGTTATTTCTGGCCTGTGGGGATGTGCGTGTGATAGCATGCACTGCTTGATGTGTTACTATTATACCTGAACTCTGTGTTAATCAGTTCTGAGGCATAATTTATAATATAATATTTAAACTATTAAACAGTTGCCAGCGATTTGACTCACTGGTGTCGCTACTTCTTCTCTCCTCTGAGTGGTGCTGCTCGACTGATTGCAGGAGACTTGGGTGAAAGCTGAAGAACTTCCCAACAGTTAGATAGCAGAGAAAGCTCACTTGAGAGATGCCCCAACAGCATTTAAATCTAAAGTCTGACTTTGGCTTTTAGATCATTGACAGAACAGAGCTTGGATTATTTTGTGACAGCTGTATCTCTGCACGTCTCTTTCCCACACTTCAATAGCAATGGATGACACTACAAGCGAACCATCAATATGAGTAAATACAAATTGCTGGAGAGCTTCTTTAATAAGGTGGAAAGACTCAGTAATCCAAGTGTGCAGAATTGCACGTCCTCGCCAATATCTAGTGTTTTTTGCACTGTCCTCAATAAATTTACTGTCCTAAAAGTAATTTAGACCAGACTGAAGCATAACACTCCATAATTCATCTGGAATACACAGGGTTAAACTAATGGGCTGTGGCAGAAGGTGTTTTTCAGGGGAAGTGGACTATGTAGTGCCTGGTGTGGAAAAATAGGTGGAAAGAGTTTTATGGGAGTTGTAGTTCAGTTGGTAGCATGATGCTAGCGCAACCTGCCAAGTGACAAAACAGAACAGAAGTGAAGCCTTGAAGCTGTAATAGCATTTTTCCCGCACTTCCAACTGCAGTCGCAAAGCAAATAGGGTAAAGGTAACAATAGCATTGTTGTTACTTATGTATATTAATAATGCATCCCCCTGTTTCTGTGATGCATCGCTACGTCATAGTAGTGTGATATATTGTTTATTGCAGAACCACTACTGCGATATTATCATTATCGTGGCCCAAGGATATCGTATCGTAAGATTCCCTGCGATTCCCATATTGTTTATTTGCTGGGTTTGAAAGTGATGCACAAAATATAATGCATTCATGTTTTTTAGTAATTACTAGGACCACTATAAAAAGTTGAGAAGAGACTTAGCAAGTCTATATTCTAAATTATATAAGTCACTGGATTTGATTTTTCTTGTGAAGATTGAAATGATTGGTCTATGTCTGTTTGGTTATAATAATTTTAAAAATGTATTAATAACTGTAGATTTAGGCCTGCAAAAATGACAATCAGCTGAAGACAGTCAGAGCAGGGCAATATATTAAATATATTTTACTTATTACGGCTTGTTCTGCATTTAATGTAATCTTGATATCAGGGGCATTGTGTGCAAATTGTAACAATGTTTTTTGAAACCATTGGTGTTCAAAGCCTATGATTGCAGTTAGCAGGTTTGAATAAATATCAAATTGTTCCAATACAAAGCACTAATTAATAAAATCGAGCATTTATGAAAAGGAGATTCTAACATATTCATATATACTATATTTATTGGTTGCTGGGAAAATATATGTTTTTAATTTTTGTTTGAACAACCAGAGGATGTGAGTACTGCAGTACAGTGATGTCAATAATTCGTCTACATGTAAATTAGCAACACTGTAAGTATAAAATTGGCAAAACTGAAATGCAAAAACTATTAGGCTTACCTTTCTTCAAATGCTTCAAAATCAGATCTGTAAATGTCATCAATGGCAACCTGTGCTGCTTTGCTGTCGCTGATGTCGGACACAGGTTCGTCTCGGATATAACAGACATTGCTTTGCGAAAGCAACAACCTGGAGCTTAAATTGTGCAACGTAGTTCTTGCGTTGTGACATATATCTGTAAGTTCCAAATTGTACTAATTTAATTGTTTATGCTCAACTACAATATAATGTCATTATTGGTACAGAGCTACAAAGGCCCCCAGGGGTCAAGCTAGATGCTTCTACTTCAGATCATTAAATTCAGTAACACTGCAGCTAATAACATGAGGCGGCTTATCTTAGATTTTTAAAACATTAAGTATTTTCTGCGGGTTATAGAATGGGGCGGCCTATAATGTGGGGCGGCCTATCGTTGGGGAAATACTGTGTATTGGAGTATATACAAAAACAATGCAACATTATTTATAAACTATATCACCCAGCCCATATGTCATTATGTCTTGCCCCCTGTATAAGTTTCTATTAAAATATTTGAAATGCAGGTTTTGGTCAAAAAGTCTTGTACTGCTGCAGGGTAAAACAGGTTCAGCCACAGCCCCACATGGTTCTGGTTGTTGTTGTTTTGTGTGAGCGTGTGTGTGTGTGTGTGCGCGTGTGTGTGTGCTCCCCTCCGCTAAGGTGGTAATGAATGACATCATCGTTCTCTCTGTCTGCAGGGCACAGATCCAGTCTAGGGCAGGATTGCAGACTGTCTGAGATTTTTTTAATGATAATAATAACTACTGTTTAGCCTGCAGATTTGAATGCATTGTTGTTGCAATGTGATTTTAACAGCTGTTTTTTAGTTTACTGTTCAAATTGATGTAAATACTGAAAAGCAGCAGACTTAAAAAGTTTTGTGTTAGAAAGTGTAAAAGGAAATTAACATCAGCACATCAGCTCCTCACTATTCTATTAGTTTCATAGTAGGTACTGTGTAATAAGGGCCTTTGCCTTATTGTAATTGTATTGCTGTATGGCTGTAATAATTACCTATATGATTAAAACAATTACATTTGGTCAATAGTCCAGTAATGCACAGCTTTTTTGAGCATCTCTAATAAAGCAGAAAACCTACACCAGGAGGTTCTCACAAATGCTGTGTTTGCAAAATACCACCAAATGTTGGATGTTGCACCTGGCATGTATATGAATATACAAAATTAAGGGTTTTGTTTTGTTCTACTCTTAATTCTACACCTAGCAGACTGCTTACAGTGTAACTGATTACTCCAGCAATATACAGAGACGGGCCTTACTGTACGAGCCACTGTAAATCTGCAGTCTACAAAAATCTGAATGCTTACAGATGCTTCAGATGTTTATGTTAAAGCTGATTCAGATGTTCATGTTTAAGCAGAGCTGGCCTAAGCCCTTAATGGGACAAAAATGCCACCATTAGCTTGGTGCTGTCAGAACATTTAAAATTTAACTTTACTTAAACTACTTCAATACTTTTGTATACTTATCTTGATCATAGTTCATAGTGTTCTCAAATACATTTTTACAGATTTTTATAATAGTATTAAGATGACTTACAAAGCAGTTGTGGATATGTGATATTCTTATAATACATGTTTTAAATGATCCTTTTGGTCTTTTGTACAATAAGAAGCCAATGAACATATACTGCAAGTAAAATAAGAATTGAAACCCTCACCAATTTTCTAAGTAAATATTTTTCTAAAAGTGCTATTGACAGTTAGCAACAGATGTCGGTAACAACCCATCCAATCCACACATACAAAGAAATTGAACCATAGATGTCCATGCATTACTTTATGTGTAATAAAATAGAATGATACAGGGAAAAAGTATTAAAGACAATTACTGAAATGTAATTAATTCTTTGCACAAAAGCCTTTGTTGGTGATGACATCTTCTAGTCACATGCATTGCTCAGATGTGAATTTAGCTCATTTTTCCACAGTCGTCAAATCCTGAAGGTTCTGTGGGCCCCTTCTATGAGCTGTCAGTTTTCAAAGTAAGGATCATTGATATGATGGTGACTGATAAATGGAAAAATACAGTAATTAGTATGTGTCTGATTTTAAAAATATACTGATCATATAACCAGTAAGCTGGCATCTTATTTTAAGCTGCATAAGGACATATACAGTCTTATGCAAAAAAATGTTTGGGAATCCTTTTATAAATAACAGATTTGGTAATTTTGTAATTGAAAAGATGTAACACAGTCTCTCTAGGACATGGAAAAAAATACACACAATATTTTCCGCAAACATTGATGCATAGTTTCTTTTCATGCCATAAATTGAACAAAGATAAAAAAAAAAACCAAAACATTATTATGGCACTGTGAATAAGTTTGGGTATCCTACTTAATAAGTACTTAGTAACACCTCCTCTGGCAGATTTCACAGCTTGCAAATGTTATTTATAGCAGCTAAATGTTGTAGTTCTTGTAGTTGGGATTTTCTCCCATTCTTCCTTGCAAAATGTTCTAGTTCTGTAATATTCTTTGGTCGACTTGCATGCACAGCTCTTTTAAGATCTACCCATAAATTTTCAATGATGCTTAAATTACGGGACTGGGATGACCATTCCAAAACCATGGTGGATTTCTAAGTTTGTTTAGGATCATTGTCCTGTTGTAGAACCTCATCCTCTTTTCAGCTTCAGCTTTTTTTTAATTTTACAGATGGTGTGAAGCTTTCTTCCAGAATTTGCTGGTATTTAGAGTAATGCATTTTTCCATCCACCCGTGCAATGTTTGCTGTGCCACTGGCTGCAACACAACCCCAAAGCATGATAGATCCACCCCCATGCTTAATGGTTGGCAAAGTGCACTTGTTTTCAAAAATCATCAGGCTTCTGTAGATGTTTTGTTGCATACTTCTGATGTTGGATTTAATAAGGGTGATGCAGGTAAGGTTTTCTTCTGCCGACTCTTACATGAAGGTCTTGTGGAATGGTGCACCACCACTCCTGAGTCTGCTGAATCTTCCTGCATGTTTTTTGCAGTTCAATGGGGATTTTGATTTGTCTTTCTGACCACCATACAAGCAGTTCTCTTTGAGAGTTTTCTTGCTTTTCCAGATCTGATCTTGACCTCCACAGTTCCCCTGAACTGCCATCTCTTAATTACATTTCTCATTGTAGTCTTCTCCTGCATTGTGGGCATCAATAACTTTCATTTTCAGAGTCTTACACAGCTGCTTAGAGGAACCCATGGTTGTTGAGTGTCCACACGTGTGTGCATAAGGTTTGTCAGAGTATTTGTAAAGCCTTGTAATTGGAACCAGCTGACATTTACTAATGACAGCTGTTACAATGCATCAGATCTAATAAGCTGATTAAGGTTTGAAACCTTGTAAAAAGAATTCAAGGCTTTGGAACTCTTAGGGTGCCTAAACCTTTACACAGTGCCATTATAATGGTTTTTTTTTACATAAATTCTGAGTGAGGATGTTAAGGAACGAGTTATTCATTGCACATCAAGCATGGTAGTAATCGAGTCTGCTTGTGCACCTTGTTCTCTTTGTATAATATAGAAGCATTTGTAGATAAATTTCTAATGTGTACATTAATTACTTAATATATATTAGTTAAAATATGTATATTAGTTTACAGTGTACAATTCTAAATAGTGTGTCAAAGTATACAACCCTTAAAAATACATTAAGTAATGTAATATGTAAAAGTGTTGAAGTGTGTAGTTTGGAATATGCGGTGGGCTTCCAAGCAAAGTACATTACTCTAAAAAAGTTAGGGATATTTGCCATTCTGGTAAAATTTCAGGATGAATCTAAAATTTACTATTACCTTCACAAGTGAACTTAATGTGACCTTCCCAAAACTTCTAAATGCACATGTCCAGTAATTTAAAAGAACAACAACTTGCTGTTGGCAAAATTCACAACAGAGGTTTGAGCCATTAATTGACCAATACATTTCCTGGTTTAATCATAATCAGTATTTACACAGTCTTCCTCGTCATGCTGTTCACATTTTTACATCATGAGACCAAGACAACACCTAACAATTGATCAACAGTACCTCACCGTTACAAGGCTTCAGACAGGGTGTTCTCAGATGGAAATGGCCACTGAGCTCAGAGTGTCACAGAGTCATCAGCAGGTTGCAACAGAGATACAGAGACTGGAAGAGTCACAGAAAGACATAGAAGTGAACGTCCTTTGGCAACATCTCACATTGATGATCGCTTCATTGTGAACAGTGTCCTGTGGAACTGGATGATGATGCAACTCAACTCCAGGCACATTTAATGGAGGTGAGATGAACCCAAGTGTTACGTTAGACCATTCAAAACCATTTACATCTGTGTGGTCTGCATGCTAGATGACCTGCAAGGGTATCTGACCACACCACCAGACACAGATGTCAGTGTCTTGCATGTGCCAGGGAGCATTTACTCTGGATGATTTGACAAGTGGGACTACCACTTATGGCTGCCAGTGATGTTGAAGATGTCAAGGAGATCACTATACATCGGCCACTGTTGTCACCTGTGGTGGTGGTGTTACAGTGTGGGCAGGTGTGTCTAGTCAGTACAGAACTGCCCTCCACTTTGTGAATGGTACAGACACGAGCCAAAACTACCTGAATAACATCATTAGTCCAGTCATTGTGCCCCTGCATGAACAACGCTGGCCTATTTTCATCTTTATGGACGACAATGCTTCAGCTCATCAAGGTCCCTTCGTTAGGGAACGGCTGCCGGAGACCGAGGAACCTTGATTGGAATGACCTGCACTTTCTACAGAACTGAATGCCATAGAAAAAAGGGATCAGCTGAGTCGCCGTGTAGAGGTTTGTAACTCTGTACCCCAGAACCTCAATGACCTGAGGGCCGTCCTTCAAGAAGTGTGGGATGCCATGACTCAGCAACAATAAATCGACTTGTGAACAGTATGAGATGTCATTGTCAAGTTGTAATCAAGTTGTAATTGACACGTCATTGAGACATTTACATTTTTTTGTTGTGGTTTACTCACCACCGTTGTTGACTTTTGTTTGTTATAGTTTGAGATGAGGAAAAGGAGAAGCTGATTTGAGCTGTGTGTGGTATATCATTTAACACATCATTGTTTGACTACAATGACAATTTTAAGAAGGCTCAGAGGAACAGTGTTTGGAAGTAGGTTGCAGAGACTGTTGGTGCTGCAGGTTAGGGCTGGGTATACATATCACTATACACAGTAGGGGTGTGACAAAATATCAATATGGGGATATATCGTCATCCTCGTTCGTGTAATACGATAATCGTTAGGCTGACAGCAATATCGATATTTAAATTAATAAACATTCGCCACCAATTTGACTCACTGGTGCTGCTACTTTTTCTCTCCTCTGGGTGACACTGCTCGACTGAGTGCAGGAGACTTGGTGAAAGCTGAAGAAGAACTTCCCAACTACTGTAGCAAGCAGACAGAACGCCTCTACCACAATTAAATGTAAAGTCTGACTTTGGCTTTTAGAACATTGACTGAACAGACTGTGGATTATTTTGTGACGGCCGTATCTCTGAGTGTCTTGTTCCTGTACATTAATACCAGGTGGATGACACTACATGCGAACAGTTCAAGTGACCTCGCTAGAAAGCTTTTTTAAAACGGTGGAAAGACTCAGTAATCCAAGACTGCAGAATTGCGCGTCCCCGCCAATATTTAGTGTTTGCTGAATTGTCCTTAACAATAATTTAAATCAAAAAGAAGCATGACTCTCCATAATTTGTCTGGTACACACAGGTTAAAACAATTTGGCTGTAGTGGCAGGGAGAGCAATGCGTTATGGACCATGTTGTGTGTGGTGTGGGAAAATAGAGGAGTTGTAGTTCGCGTTGGTAGAACAATGCTAGAGCAACTTGCCAAGTGATAAAGGGGAACAGAAATGAAGTCCTGAAGCTGAAGTAGCGGTTTCTCTGTGCTTCTGACCGCGCAAATACAGGAAAGTTAACAATAGCGTTGCTGTTACTTATGTAAATTATTGACGCATCCGCATGTTTCTGTGTTGTATCATTATGTCATTGTTGTACAATAAATCAATTATTGCAGAATGAAATAATGAGGTATTGCGATATTATCATTATCGTGGGCCACGTATCGCATATCGTATTGTAAGGTGAGATAGCCTGTGATTCCCACCCCTAATACAGAGGCAACTATACGATATGTATCACAATAAATTTTGAGTAATGCCTAAAAACGACACAAGAATTCTAAACTGTGGAACTATTCTTTATTATTTTGAGAGCAACACTGGAAGGTCAGGCCCACAATAAGAAATCTCACTTGTATCCTCGTATTCGACTTATGGATATTCATGGTTACGTCGCTCGCTTTTTCTTTTTTTGTGCATATTTATTGTCATATATGGTAGTAGCATGCAGTTGAACGTCTACTAAATGCTTTACGGTATCACGTAAGCGCCACAAGCTGAGCTGCATGCAGTGTGTGTGAGCCTGCATGTGTGCAGGGATAGGGAGAAAGAGGGGGCTGTGCCATGCTAATTCCTTTTGAGCTGTTTATTGCTGTTATTGGTCTAATGTTTTATTCACCGTTAGTGTTGAATAAGAGTTCAAGTGGATTGGTGGGTGAGATGGGGGTTAATAGTGCACTGTGCTAAGGCACCGTCAGTGTTTTGCCACAAGTCACTTTTTCAATGCATTTACTGCTGTGGTGAATGTTGAATCATGAAAAAGAGCATTTTTATTTGGAGCAACGTTTTCTAAATTCTTTACTGTAATACAAGACGTTCATGTATGTTGCCTGTTAAATAAAATATTAAAATTAGATGCTGTGCTGTATCCTGTACCTAATATAAAGTAGTTACTACACAAGCAGAATCCATTTCTTGTGAGGTCCTATTGCTTGGTTCTACTGGCATATTTTATATCAGTAATCCATTCGTGTTGTTTTTCAAGAAATTATAGAATCTGATAAATTAATCTCCTTTTTAATTCTCCCATTTGTTTGGCATCTCAGCACACAACAGCTGTGTAATACATTGGCCTAATATAAAAATGTGCCCATCAATTTGAACTCTTTCCTGCCAGTTTGGTGGTGTTCTGAATACTACACAGGTGGCTTACCTCTCGTAACTTTCACCAGCAGCCCACTTTTTGTAGGCCTGAGGAGAACAACTGTGCTATCTACTTTGTTGTGTTTGAAGGTCAAAAATAGATGTTTACTACAACTGCACTTGTTAAACTATTCAAATTTGCCATCTGTTTTCACAACCATGTAAAATTTGCAAGGCAGAAAAATCTCTGGAAACTTTTCATTGACACGAAACAAACCCATGTTGCATGCTGTGTTTGTGAGTGGGAGAGATATTAGCGTTGCGTGATCCTAGACAGTGTTTAATGTGAATTTTACAGTGGCAATCGTACCATGTTTTACTTTATAAACATTTCATCTCCAGTGTGTAGTCTATTTTAGCTTTGGGCATTTTTTTTGTGTGCATCCTTCAGCTACATGGGTATAGCATGATTTTTTAAATGTTGGTTTATATTACAATTAGCCATTGTCTGGTTTTCCTCTTAATGATGTTTTTAAAAATTTAAGAGACAGAACTTGACTATTGACAGAACAATCAAGCACATACACTGTCTGAATCCATGCTGTTATAGCACATGAGGCCTGGCATTGCCTTGCTTAAATAACCATGGACTTTCTGGGAGAAGAGGCCACATTAATGGCAGAATATGTCTTTCTGAAATCCCAAAATATGTCTTCATGTCAATGGGGCATTTACACCCATGCTGCTGGCACTGATGCCCCTCTGTATCATGACAGATGCTTATTTGTTGATAACAGTCTGGATGGACTCATCTAACCACAGCACACATTTCCACAGTCTTTCTGTCTGTCTAATGAGCTTGCGTCCAGAGACCTCAGCTGTGTTTCCATATACAGGGGTCCTCGAGTTACATCTGGGTTCTGTTCCTCCAAACGCAACGTAACACAAATTTCGACATAAACATCACAGCAATAACAGCAATAAACAGCCTCTAGAAGCCCCTCAGGAGACCCCCCCCCCCCATCTCCCTGTATTAATTTAAAGCGTTTAGTAGACGTATTACGGTATATGACCATAAATACGCACATACAAAACAACAAAAAACTCTAATTTCTGTAAGTCGAGCATGACAGAAGTTAAGGACAACCTGTAGAATTGAAGTATGGCTTTATCTTTGCATAAAAGGGCTTCAGGTTGCATTTGATGACACAGAAGCGGGCTGTGTTAAGCGACAACAGTTTTTCTCTAAAGCCCTTGTGGCTACATTTATCAGAGTAGCATGACAATCTCTCATGCAGTGCCTACTGGGGGGTTAAAGGGTTCTGGCTGTCATACAGGGACTGATATTTCTCTGTATTCCCGGAATCTTTTTATATAGTTATATACTCTGGATGAAGAAAATGTTTAGAAATGTTTTTTTTTATTTTATTTAATGACAATTCGCTATTAACCTACATTTCATAATTCATGTGGTTTCTCATGTTCTCTTTTACGCACATCTGCAGTTTTACCCCAACTGTGGTGCATATTTATATTAATAAATGTTGTCTTATGAACATATATAAATATATTCATAATCATAAACATAGGTATTTGAACTCATAACATCATGGCATAATATATTAATAATGCCATGTGAGTAGCTAGGTGAGCAGCAGAGAGCAAAATAAGTAGATAACTAAAAATAAATAATTTAAATAAAATTAGTGTATTCATAAGAGAATCACAGTGAGGTTTAATTTGTTTTTAAGATGTGTATTAACTATTTAATACTAAATCACTAATTAATAGTAATTAACAGACAGTTGTTTATGGCATTAGATTTGTGTCAAAAGCACGAGCGCTAGCGCAATGTAATGAATTTATGGCGGGAACCAAGGCTCTCTCATAATTGGCCACTTTTCACCTCGATCACTTCACTGTGCCGCCAATGACAGCTTCCCTCATCTAAACATTTGTTAATAGGTGGCAACATATAACAGATTGCGTCAGTTTGCAGTTTTGTACATATGAACTATAAACATATGTCACAGTTTGTGCTATAATAATTTGCTACATATATCGTAGAACGTATACATTATACATTATATTCAGTATAACTCCCAACATGATCTCAATGCAATTCAATATGTCAGTAGCACAACTAATGCTGTAATAACAATTACCTGATTATATGTTGATGAGCCTTTAATCTGTGTTTTCTTTAAAATACGCGTTGTCTTAATGTGGAGGGTCCTGCCACTAAGACGAATCATCTGCAGGCTTGTAAATCAGCATCACATAAGAGGAGAAAACTACATAAAAACACTTGGACTTCCAGTCCCATATGGTGGCGTATTTTTAAAATGAGTTACCATATAGTATAGCGTTTGTTGTGAAGCATTTATTACTAGGGGTATAAAATTGCTTTATAAAACATTGATCAGAAGGTTCAGTTCAGTTCAGTTACATCAATTCTGAAATATTACTTTTTAAAGTTTTTTTAATAAAAGCAACTGATAAAATATATAGACACTGTAAAAATACTTTATTCATCAGTCCATACAGTCCATATATGCAAATATACTGTACATTCAAAAATGAAAAGAAAGTAAATGTACTCAAAGAAAAGAGTACATTTACATTTATCCCCATATAAGGCCAACAGCATTTTAGCTCCTCCCACTGATGATAAACTTAAATCTGGCCTTAATGGCATTTTTAAAGTTCATACTATGAATACTAAAACACACAAGCACATTTTCAGTACTTTTTGTTAGACAAAGTTACAAATTAACTTTGTTTTGAATGGACAGTCTAACATAAAAGATATCGCTGATCTCCTACTATTTATTGTTTATGTATTGTTTATTATTTTTTAATACAGATGTTCTTACACTAGTATTGATAAATGTTGAGGGAGTTTTCCTTGCCTCCATCACTTTTGTTTGTTCATTATGGCCTTGGACTCAGATTTTGTAAAGCTGCTTTTTGACAACTATACAAATAACATTGAATTGAATTGATATGTTGAGTACTACGATAAGTGACAATTAATAGTAATATTTCTTTGGTACATCTAATATGCTTCATAATGTTCTTAAGATGTATTGACTGTATCTTCATGATTTTGATGGTGTTAGTGCTCTGTGGTATTAAATATAAACGCATTATTGTCTAGTGACGTGTGAGCAGCATCTTACTGTAAGCAAAATTAGATTATATGTGTACAAAGCCCATTAGTGGGAAACCCAATTAACAGCCTGCTTGCTTTTATTGGATCTACAGCAGCAGATGGAGGAATGGTTGTGTATTTCCTCTTCAAATCAATATTGGAAAGGCCCTCCACTGGGAAGAGTGCAGATGCAAATGATCAGAATGGCGTATTAGAAGGGGGTCACCTGCTCTTAAAGCGATAGTTTACAGCAAGTAATGGAAGCTTTAATCAATAGATCACAGGGTCTGAAATTCTCACCAGCCATATTTTTTTACCAACCACAAAAATAAATAATTGTTTTAATGTCAAATTCCAGGTTTCATAGATTTATTTCCATTGACTAATTTTTTTTTGCCTTTTACAAACTGGATACACACCGTTGTGTCTGCGTCGTACTGTATCCTGCCTTGTTCCCGTTGTTTCCAAAACTTCACCTTTCACAGAATTTTACAGGTGCTTCCCCCATTGTTGGGTTTCTTTCTGATGGTTTTTCACTTCTTTTAATTATCGCCACATTGTGTTTAATGGTCAGATTGATGGTTAATGGTTAAATAAGGTTAGACCAAACCAGTCAGAGGCTGAGTAGGTGCGGGTCTTTGTGGAACACACATTTGTGTGTGTGTGTGTGTGTGTGTGTGTGTGTGTGTGTGTGTGTGTGTGCGCGCGCGCGTGTGCGTGCGTGCGTGTGTGTGTGTGCGTGTGTGTGTGTGAACACATACTTCAATACAACACACACACCATAACCAACATACTACAGTCTTCTGTAGCTGCAGATACAACAAAGCACAACATGCCTTTCTGTCTCTGGGTGGGTAGACTGGTCCTTCCTCTCTGGATGGGTAGACTGGTCCTTCCTCTCTGGATGGGTAGACTGGTCCTTCCTCTCTGGATGGGTAGACTGGTCCTTCCTCTTCCTCTCCATCACTATACTAGCCAGTGTGGGGGTCTGTTTGCTGATGTAACAGAATTAGCAGTTAGCGTTCTCCTTTAAGCAAATTAAACTGCCCAGTTACATTGTTGTAGCAGCAATTTGAAAAGATGCAGTGACAAACCATGTTATTTGGAGAAAGCGCCTTCACCCACCTAGCACTGGTGTATTGTGTGATCAGGGAAATCCTATCTACTGGCTAGAATTGGACACAAACTGTGTTGGGGTGAAATCTGGATACTGGAGAATATTTGGTTTTTATATATTCAGCTTAAATGTCATTATATTAGAGGTGTAAAATGAAATTTGCTGCTTCTAAATATATGTAATTTACAATGACACTGTCAGCGACAACAACAGTTTAAAGCAGTTCTGTACATTGTGCCATCTGTAATATATGTCATCATCATATACAAGCCACTATTTTATATACTTTTACCATGACATAAGGCCTGCACCACCCACTGACTGAATGGAGTGTAGGCAGGATATTAGTAATGCTGCATGCAGTAGTAATATTGTGCTGGAGAGGAGCCATGGGTGAGTCCAGTGTAATATCCGTTTCTCCTTAAAGTGGCTCCCCCGTCTGGCAGAAATGTGCAGTACGTGGAAAAATCACATAGAGGGACACTGAGGGCACTGTTAACCCTCATCAACTTATCCCTTCTATAAAAAGAAAAACCTGCTGTTAGATTGGGTTGTTTAATTGATATCTGAATCATAAGCCTTGTCTTTAACGGGATAATTGAATGAAATTTATTTTAGAAACCCAGAGACACCACAGACTTTGGAACTTTGTTTTTGTATATTTGGGTCCATTTTCATTCTTCTGACTATTTTGAAGCAATAGTTTATTAGAGCCATCTATGTTGTAGATACACTCAGTCACCATTTATTATCAGAAACACCTACCATATGGGTGTAGTTTGCAGGCTTACAAGTACTGACTGTAGCCCATCTGTTGCACCACAGTTTACCACCCCCCACTACCCCTGCCACATTCATCAATGGAAAGGACCATCACAGGGGCACTGCTGACAAGATATTGTTTTTATGGTGCTCAGTAGTGGCACTGACATGGTCATTGGATATTGTTAAGATTTTAACTGTACTCTTACCAGTACTGCTTATCAGTGTGGTACTTTGACAGTATTCTTATACATTTTGAAGAATAAAATTATTTAATTCTAATTTTAAAATTCTAATTAATTAATATTGCTTTATTTTACAAATTCCTTATTATTATTCAACAAATTTGCATCATTAACAAATTTACATTAAATGTGAAATGCTAAATAAAATGTCATTAAAAATACAGCAATGTTTTTTACAAATACACAATTGATTGATAAAATACAATTGTTTTCGTTATTTTTAATTATTTTCTGTCCACAACAAATTTGTGGGAATTTATTTAAGTCACATCAAATAAAATGCCTGACAGACAGGCTGTACTTATCATATATTTTAATGTCTACTAATGAATATTAAGTATCACATGATTGTGTGATTTTTCATTTTTAAAAATAATCCTCTCCACAAGAGGGGAATATCTCTGTCCACACAGTCAAACAACAAAAAAGATGTCAAAACTATGCCAAAGTAGCAGGTGACGATATAACCCTAAACCATATTTGAAAGGCATTTTTAAAACTCTTAGTTATCAGTGTACATAAATGCTGTTTACATATGGATAGGGGCCAAAATGCATAGAAAAAGCTTAGTTTTCCAAAGTACCTGGCTGCATGTGCACTGAAAGTTTAAGGGTGTGACATAAGATCAATATGGTGATATATTGTCATCCTTGCTCACAAAATATGATAATCGATACACCGATGGCAATATCAATATTTTAATTAATAAAGATTTTCCGCCAATTTGATTTACTGCCATCACTACTTCTACTCTCCTCTGGGTGGTGCTGCTCGACTGATTGCAGGAAACTTGGGTGAAAGTTGAAGACCTTCCTAACAAATAGATAGCAGAGAAAGCTCGGCTGATAGATGCCTCAGCCACATTAAAATCTAAAATCTGGTTTCACGTTGGCTTTTAGAACATTGACGAAACAGATTGTGGATTATTTTTGTGATTTTTGTATCTCTGCTCGTCTCTTTCTTGCACTTATTTCATAGCAATGGATGATGCTACAAGGGAGCTCTGTCGATGTGAGTAAACACACATTGCTGGAGAGCTTCTTTGAAAAAGGGGGAAATACCCAGTAATCCATTTGTGTACAATTGTCTGTTCCTGCCAATATTTAGTATTTCCTCAAAATAATTTAGATCAGGCAGAAGCATAATGCTTCAAAATTTGTTTGGTATGCACAGGGTTGGGTGGGTAATACATGAGAGTATGCTTTCTGGGAATTGTAGTTCGTTAGGTAGCACAATGCTAGTGCTACTTGCCAAGTGACAAAGGGAAACAGAAGTGAAGCATTGAACCTGAAGTAGCGGTTTTCTCTCGCTTCTGACCACAGTCGCAAAGGGAAAGGTAACAATAGTATTGCTGTTTCTTATGTAAATTAATAACGCATCCCCGTGTGTATGTGATTTATCACTTATGTCATTGTCATGCAATATATCGGTTATCACAGAATCTCTGTATTGCGATATTATCGTTCTTGTTTGCCACCTGTAGTGTATCATATTGCATCGTGAGATACCCTGCGATTCCCACCCCTATTGTGCACATACTCTCACCATTTCCACTGGATGTCAGTGTACAAATCACATGCAGCCATAAGCATAACAGAAACTTCTGCAGGTCAGGCAGCTACAACCTGTTTGCATAAGTGGGCATGCATGTGAGTTCCCCTTGCATCGTGCACAGCGTGTACATGAGAGAACAATCTAGATTACATCATAATCAGTAACGGAGCTGGTTAGATAAACTGGGTAAGACTGATTTTTATGTAGAAACAAAAAATTCTGATTTAATAATTCCTCCAGTACTGGGGCCCATTTAGTACCGAGTTTTGGTACTCATCCCTAGTCATTGACCCTGATCAAAAGTTGACATACCCTGTTGATTTGGCCTGATAACATGAACACAACTTGACACAAACAGGTTTTAATTGCTATTAAAGGAACCATCTTCACCTGGGATCTGTTTGCTTGTAAATAGTGGGTGTGTATAAAAAGGTCAATCAGTTTCTGGACTCCTGACATTTTTCATCCAGTGCTGTACTGACATTTTTTTTATTCTAAGTCATGGTGAAAACAAAAGAATTGTCCAAGGATATGTGGGAAAAGGTAATTGAACTATTGAAAGGGATATAAGAAAATATCAAAGGAATTGAGAATGCCATTTAGCAGTGTTCAAACTCTAATTAAGAAGTGGAAAATTAAGGGTTCTGTTGAATCTAAACCACAGTCAGGTAGACCAACTAAAACTGCCAGGAAAATTGTTTGGGATTCAAAGAATAACCCACAAATAACTTCAGGTGTAATACTTTTGTGGTGTGGTTGTTTCAAGATGCACAATAAAGAGGCACTTGAAGAAAGGTGGGCTGCATGGTCCAGTTGACAGCCATTAAATGCCAAGGTTATCAAAAAATACTGGAGGAAAATTTGCACTCATCAGCCCGGAAGACTAACTATGAGTGAAATAAAAGTTTGTGTGTTCTCATTCATATTTATTGAAAAAAAAAAAAAAAAAAACTCTTTGAGGGTATGTAAACTTATGAGCACAGCTGTATATACTGTAACCCTCTGAAGTGACATTGTTTTTGCTGTGTTGCAGCTGTGTTGGAGTAGATGAAGATGATGCACCTGACATTGACATCTATCACTGTCCCAACTGTGAGAAAACACACGGCAAATCCACCTGTGAGTATCTGCTCTGCTTCAGTTACACTAAGTATATTGTGCACCATTTAAACAAACTTGTTTAATATAGCCAATAGTTTTGAACTGTTTGAATAGTTCAGAGCCAGGGTAGTCAGCTGTTCATATAAGCAGCACTAAGAAACCATGTGAATAACAAAGAAGTGCAGAAGAAGATATATAATAATAATAACATAATAAACATGTTCTTGTTTTTCCTCTGTGAAAAGTGTGTCTGATTTTGAATTCAGATCCAAGAGAATAACAACAATTCTCAGTAAGTTTAGCTAAACCACATTTCTCTGCCTTGGGCATTTTCTTTTGCAGTGAAAAAGAAAAAGAACTGGAATAAACATGACACGGGACAAAGTGGGGACGTCAAACCGGTTCAGAACGGAAGCCAGGTTTTCATAAAGGAGCTCCGGAGCCGCACATTCCCCAGGTACATTCACTTTTCTTTAAAGGATCCATATCATGGGAAACCAGATGTTCTTATTTCAATGAAAGAGTCTGAAGTAGTATATAAGTTCTAATAAGGTAAATCACACTATTCATTCCCCAATCTTTATGGAACATAGTATATACAAACTAATGAATTATTTTCAGAATTTTTTTTAAATTATGCGATCTGACAAAAACTGTGCAAAAGTCTTAGACACTTGAGAAAATTATATTTGAAAGTTTTTTTTCCTCCAACAAAACATTAAAATTAGTATAATTTTAAATAGCAGAAACAGTGAACATTGACTTTAAGTGGTTAAACTATTTCCAGAGCTCTCCTCATGGAAAGCCAGTGTTACTTGTAGTTGCCATCAAATACCAGGTTTGTCCCAAATCAGTTCCTTCCTTTAAATCAGGTGCTGCTGGAGTTTCACACATCCATGTTATGACATGAGGCATCGAGAACTTGAATTTGAACTTGAAACTTCAAAAAGCTCTGCAAAATAATGCATTCAGATGCCAGGTGTATAATTAAATAAATAAATTACAATTAAAATTAAAAAAGAAAATACAAGTCACCCAGGAGGAATACAAAAATAAAAATTAAGTGCAAATAAAAGCCAACTAATAAAGAGCAGCCGACCTGTTTGACACCTATTCCGAAAACCTACTGCATTAGAGTAATCATTTTCATTACTGCATGTCAATGTATATTGCCCTGGAACTTAAAATAGAGCATTGAACAATGTGAGCCTAGGTGAACAGAAGCTGTTGATGCTTAACATCACGTACAGTGGTGCATTTATAACAAATACAGCCACTAATGCAGCATTATTACTACTAACATCACATTATGTGTCAATGTTTGATTACGTTCCTGGGCAGGAAACAGACAAAGTTTCACAGAATATACAGTGTTTTATTGCCATCTTCACACACACACACACACACACACACACACACACACACACACACACACACACACACATACACACACACACACACACA
>JBBIGC010000131.1:12444866-12474871 GCA_037576955.1 Lepidarchus adonis
CTAATGTTTATCAGTACATTGCAGAAAATAATGAACTTTATCACAATATGCTAATTTTTTGAGAAGGACCTGTACATAATACAGAGGTCCTTTTAACTCACTTACCAGATTTATAGGCATCCACAACTGTTTTTTGGTTTTTAGATTTTGGCATGATGACACCACAAACTCCAGTAGCAAAGAGAACATCCGACCCTAGATGTGAGGTTTTAATAAAACAGGTTTCTCCGTGGTGTCTAATTTGGAATAACGAACAGATACATTTTATAAAATTGTGAGGTGTGATGCACATGCCATAATTAGTTTTTCCATCGGAGTACTCTGTTTTTGTTTGTTTAATGTATTTAAATGAACAAAAAGAAAATGTTACGTGGTGGAGTATAATCACCTTAAGCTATAAGAACTCATGAAATGTTTGGTTCATCAGATATGCTGAAAAGATCAACCACTCATATGGGATGTACATTTTGCATGACTTTTGCAAATGGCATGTTTGCATACTTGAAAAGGTTCATCAAACCAGTGGTGCTTTCATACAAACCTTTTTTTTTGTCTTATAAAAAATACAATGAATACTTCAGTTTTCAAATTGTTTGCTTCACTGATAATCAATATTTATTTAGGAACTTACATTTACTAATATTAAATTTATTCTAATCATATTACAGGTGGTAGGTGAAAGTAACGTAATAAATTGTGCCCCTACACCAACCACTACATAATTTCACTTTAAATACCTCATGTTTTTTCCCCCAATATTTCTAAATTGTACAAAAATATTCTAATAAAATTTAATTGTGGTGAAATCTTAGATGTCATGCACTGAATTGTCTCATAAAGAATCATAATCATGATCATATTAAGTAATTGTGAAGTCAGATTTACACCCACATTCACATATTGTGGATAATCCTTTGGCTAGGGTGGGTACTATGTCATGGTGGAAAATATTTCTGCAGATTTTCAGGGTTTTGCTGCTTCTCTATGCAACTTGCAATGTGATACAGACTAATGACTGATTTTATCAATGAAGCATTCAGGCATCAAACCCCATTCTATTCTCAGCATCAGCCCCTGTTTTGCTGGAATAAAAAAAGTCAAAGTCAAGGGCATCTGCTCTGGCAGACTCAAGAGCTTCTCACGTCTGTGTGCTGGTGTCTTTCTTTCTGAGTGCACTTTTCATTAATTCATATTGTGAAGGCCCATTTGCTTCTCTCCACTCAGGGCATATGAAGTGGAAAAAAGGCTGAAAGTTGCCAGTCTTACTCCTTTCCCCAACTTTGAGACGGCCTGCTGGTACACAGGGAGGCACTACCTGGAGAGATTTAAAAGTGAGTATCGCAATCACTTGTGTAAAGTCCAACATCAGATTATTAGTTTTGATTTTAAAGCAAGACTTTGGCAAAAAATAACATTATTCAGTTTTTTCCCTCCACTGACCCAAAGGTAGTCCAAAAGCAGAGGCATGCTTAGGGAATTAGGTTTTTTTCTTAATTTTTCTACCTTTTCTAAATCAACTAACAAGAAATGGGAGCTTATACCCCAACTATTCAGACTTTGCGTTTCTACTCAACTTGGCGTTGCTCCTCCCTATCTTTCTGAATTACCTAACTCGTACACTCCTGACCGTTCTCTACGCTCCTCAGATTCTGGTCTCCTCCTAGTCAATGGGAGGCAGATCATTCAGTGCCCAAGCCCCTAAACTTTGGAATTAAAATAAAAAAAAACAACTTAAAACTTAAAATCTTTTCTCCCTCTATTACACCACTTGCAACACCTGTCTCTTACTTGCTGTTGTATTCTCTGTTGTTATTACTTCTTACCTGCTGCTTCTGTAAAGTGACCTTGGGTTTGAAAAAGTGCTATACAAATTAATAAATTATTATTGTTGTTGTTGTTGTTGTTGTTGTTGTTGGTGTTATTATTATTATTATTATTATTATTATTACACTAAGTAAATAAAATGGCCATATTAAAATTTGAAATGAACATAGCAGGTTTATAAACTTCAAAATCCAAAACCTACAGTAACAGTGACTCTTATACATACACAACAAAACATCCCACTGTCGTGTCAGTGCTGAAAATGGCACCGGCCAAAATGGTCAAGTTATAAATATTTAAGTTGCCATAAATATTCAGTGTGGATTATTGGTCAAAACTACTTAACAAAATTTGTCTAAGGCTCTAAGGTAGACGCAAGGAACTTCTGAGCCTAGTTTAATAACTGATAATAAACCTTTTATTGTGGCTGATTACAATGCCATGAATTGATAATAAAACTGTTTTAATAAATAATATATCAATTATTACATGATGTGTATGCATTTTTATATATTTGAATACACACTTACTCTCTTTATATATGCCATTCACATTATGTAAAAAAAAGAAACATTTTTAAAAACAGAAAAAGCAGACCTATGACTTTTATCCTGTATATTAAAGAACTTACTAATAAGTCTCAAGATACAAAATATATCAATACAGTACAAAAAATATTTCTCTGAAGGTTCCTATGTTTTGCTCTAATTTTGACATTTAAAGTGAAGTGGACAATGTACTTGGTCAGTCATTTTGCCACAGAATAGCTGAGATAAACAGGAACCAGGAAATAACAGGCTAATAAATTAATCTGATTCACATAGAGAAATGCCTTCTCCATAATTCTACAGATTAGCTTTATTTTAAAAATTGGAATACCTTGCCTAACCATCAGTCTTGAACCACATTTGGGTGAGCTTAATATTACTTTACTTTTAGTGGTATTAAAAGTTGGGAGGAACCATGAAATTTCCTTGCATCATATAATAAAACAGATCATTTAACTATGAATACATACAGTTAAACATGCCATGTCCACATTATTGCTGTTATTATATTGTGCCACCATTATATCATGCATCCCTAATTTAAGGGCCTCCTGCTTTTGCCTGATTCTGGCAGAGGCCTGCTGAGCAGATGGGTAGAGTTCGTTCAGCAGGAATATTATTGCAGTCATTAGATCGGTGCATCACAGAGTTCACAGATGATTAGCTTCAAAAGGCAGAATCACTTGCTCCATTACAGTTCAGTGTTTAAACTCCCCTCAGCTGGCCCTGTGCACTCTGTTTATGTTTCCACCATTTCTTTTTCTCCCCCACTCATGTTCCCTTAATTTGGCCAGATTGCGTATCGTACGCACACACACCAGGCAGTTGAGGACCACACTTGTTCTCCAGGCACGTTGTGGGGGGGTCATTTTCAGGGTCATCTTCTTGAGATTCGTGTGTGACTTCAGGTTAAGGGGGTGTGGAGGGGGTGGCTTTTTTCCCAGTAGGCCATATTGGCCTCCTGCCAGACTTGGACCTCCTCTCTCCATCTACCCTTCAGCCTTCCATTTACGTTCATGTTATTAATTTAAATGCAGTGCACAGTGTATTTCCTGTAGTGGCCATGTTTCCAGTCCAATGTAATCAGTGTTGAGGCATGTGTTAAGAATAGCCATACGACTGTTTGAGGCCCCATTGGATCTCAGTAATCAGTTTGATGTATGAATGGCCATTGTTATTGAGCAGTAATGGCTACGGTTGCCAGTGCAGTCCATTTTCATTTCTGATATAAAGCTCCCGCAAACCTTCAGCCGAGTGTCATGCTTAGAGTGTTTCTGACAGAATGGCCACAGTGCCAGGCATCACTGCTGACTATTTCAAGGAGAATGGTTGAGAAACCTACAGCATCATTTAGCATAGGCAAAGATATGATCCATATTTACTGTTGATTTCATTTCTTTTTTTGAGGATATGACTTGTACTTGTTAATGCAGTTCAGGGTAGTGTGAAGTTGCTTGAGTTCTATGCACTTACTGCACACTTTTTAGAAACCCACCCCTTGCTGGTGTACAGTTAGACACCTGAGAACATCTTCTGATGTATTAGTTGTCCTCCGGTCATTTGCTGACCACATATGAGCAGAAGCACAAATGAGTGTAAAACCCCACCAAAGCCACACAAACTACTATACTGGTACTATTTCAGTTTCACAGCTGTACTGAGAATGGTCCACCACCCATATCATATCTGCCAACTGGCATTTATCTTGTGTTCTCATTTCCTTCTTTTTCACTGATTGTGGAGTAGAGGGGGGCTTTATCATAGCCTCAGTGTTGGGTTGTGCTTATTTAATAACTTTCTAGAAAAACAAATACTTATTGCCAAAGTGCATATTGGGTGCACTGCGAAGAGGTTCTGATACGTTCAGTCATCCAGTGCAGTTATGCTGGATAGTAGTGCCAGCGCTTACCTCTACATCTTCTGATATTCTGCAGGTTTACATAAGACAAATAAACAACCAGCCCCTTACCTGGTACATGGTGCCAAAATTGTCAATGGAGCCTTCAGATCATGGACTAAAAAACAGGTAACTGAACACTAAAATCATATCACTTTTAGGTTTTTAAGTGTTGATCTGGTGTTTGAACTGAATTGGTTTGGTAATCAACATTTCTTGACTTAAGGCCCTTCTGGAGCATGAAGATGAACTTCCTGAAAATATGAAGCCAGCTCAACTCATTAAAGACCTAGCCAAAGAGATTCGGATTGCTGAGGTGAGGAATTTTGATTGACTTTTACATCTGAATATTTGCATTTGGGATGTCTTTAACCATAGAGAACCCAAGACTTTATTGGTGTGGCATTGTGTATTTGCCCAAATGGGGCATCAAACCGTAGTCTAAAGCTACAATGTCAGTGGTGTTTACTGCACTACACCAACTGCACCTCAATGTTTGGCATTATAGCTTTTGTTAAGATAAAATGTGGTGTAAAAAACATACTTGGATTTTTTAGGTTTTCTTCTTTATCACTGCATTGGACCTGTGAGACTTATATGATCAATAATTAATAGAATTTGCAACAGCATCCACGGAAATTCTAAGTATTATTGGTGCACATAAGCTTCTACTGCTTATTATGTACACTGGCCTTATAGGTTCATTGCAAATCTAAAGAAGCGAACTTCAGACACCAAACATTTTTTGGGTGATTGACCACATATGAGAAAAAAATAGTTTTTCCGCCAAACTATTCCTTTGAAGAAAGTTGTTTCTTTTCCACCAGAATGCAACTAAAGCCATAAAGACTGAGCCTAGCAACTCTAAGCCCCCAGCAGAGGAGCCTCCCTCTGCTCCCCCAGAGCCGGAAGAGCCTGTGTCTCCCACGCTAATGTCCACTTCACCACTAGACAAACCAGCTAAGAAGAAAGCTTCAAAACCCCCCAAACCACCTAAAATGCCCAAGGCACCCAAGCCCCCAAAGGTGCCCAAAGTGAAAGAAGGTGGGAAGAAGAAATGTAAGAAAGTGAAAGAAGGTGGATTACCTGAGAAAAAGCCTTCCAGTCTTGCAGCGCTGGAGTCCCATGCAAAGGAAATTCTGTCCCAGATGGATCAGCCTAAAAAACCAAAGGTTAGTGGATTTGGAACCATTGTATTTTGAATATACATTTGCAAGATTATAAAATAATACAGTTTTATGTCAACCAGTCTGACTGTGAACGCATATTGACAGCAGCATGTTTTTCTCACAGTACCTGTTTTATTCCAATAATTAATTATTGCTAAACAACAACAATGGTCTGCAAGTTGATATGAATTTATTTAATAGAAGAAATTGACAATATTAAAAAACTATATAGGGGAAGTAAAAAGTTAATATAATAAGATGATCATTGTCATTTTGCATTATTTCTGTTGACCCTATAGTCATAAATATTTGACAGTTTAAAAAACAGTGTAAACATAGTGTACATTTATGCTGGGATTACCTATTTACCAAATGTGATGTCCCTCTTACAGCCAGGATGCATTAGAAATTGCTTATAGTTTACACAAATAATATATTGTCACTGTTGTCACTGAACACCATGTAAATATTTTATACGTATAATATTATTTATTATAATTTTATGCCCTTGACATTATGTGCACATTACATGATGTAAAGCTTTTTAGTCTGGTGTTTGTGAGGAGCTGTAAATGTATATTTAGATGAAAAATATGGTTTACACAAATTGTTTTGTTTGTTATGAAATATGTTTTTAAAAATTTACAAAAGAAAAACTGAAACAGAAACTTTAAAACATTGGCACAGTAACATATTTTTATTTTCTCTTATGCAATTCACTGTTTAATAGAGAAATAATATTTTCTTAAGGCAGTAATGTGTTGCCCACAAAGAGTACTAACAAAACAAGAAATATACAGAATTTTGTACATGATTAATTCTAGGAGTTATTAATGTCCTGATGCTACTTTTCCAGGCTCCAAAGACCATGATGAGCTTCATGGAGAAAGAAACAAATAAACAGAATGACGTTGAGAAGTTTGAGATCCGAGAGCACAACAAAAACAAAACTGAGGCGAAATGGAAATACAAGGTAAATCTGCAAAGAGAATGCAATTGATTCTGGTGTTCTGCACAGCAAACATGGTGATGATCCTTTAATGTAGATACCAAGCCAGGGCCAACTTTGAAAACCCATGAAAATGATATTAAACCCCTTGACAACTTCAGAGGTTGCAGTGGCGGGTTCGAGGATCATCCAAAAGTGATTTACACGTCTCAGATCAAAGCAATCAGCAGAAATAACTCTGTGGCTCAGTCATTCTTTCTGTTCGGAGCTCATCAAAGGCAGCAAGAGCAGAGCCCTTCACCCAGGCTCCGAGTTTACCTAATGTTCTCTTAGGCTATGTCATATCCCCGGCACGCTCACTAAGTATTTACATATGCCGCCGTTTCTGCCGCAAAAATAAGTATGTTGTGTCGTTATTGTTGGACGATACGGGAGGCTTTTGTTGAAAAAGGCTTAATTCTGGTGAACGGAAGACATTAGAGGGCTTTGGTTTCATGGAAAAGTCAATGCCAAGCCACCCTGTTGCGTTTGTAGTTGCTCCAAGCAGCCTGGTCCAAGCAGCTCCCCAAGCATTTGCAGATGAGGGGAGTATTTTGGCCAAAATGTTCACCAAGGTCATCAGCCCCCATGTCTTCAGCTTTCTTTTTTGATTACTATTCAGGTGGCCACTATGTTATGATTATCCTAATAACTTTTATTAGCAATCATATTGCATGTCATAAGGATGTCATTAAACTGCAGTTTATATATATATGCCCACCCAAACATGTAAAGCCACTGCCTAAATCAGTCTTTTTTACTGAATTGCAGGATAGCTCACGATATGATACAATACACGATTCATGGTCCACGATAATGATAATATCCTGATTCTGCGATAATCGATATATCAGACGGCAATGACGTAGCGATATAACACAGAAACAATGGGATGCGTTATTAATTTACACAAGCAACAACTATGCTATAGTCATCTTTTCCATATTTGTTTTGTGAAAGCACAGGTAAACCACTAATTCAGCTTCAGGGCTTTGTTCCCCTTTGTCACTTGGCAAGTTGCGCTAACATTGTGCTACTAACATTTACATTTATTCATTTGGCTGATGCTTTCGTCCACAGCGACTTCCAGGTACAGGAACGATTAAGCATAAATTCTGACATGACAACACTGATATGAGAGTCACAAGGAGTTTAACACATTCTTCTTACTCATGAAACAATAATTTAGATCAGAAGCTTATCGCTTCATAATTTGTCCAGTATAGACAGGAATAAAACCAGCGCGCTGTAGTGGAAGGCGTGTTTCATGGGGAGCAATGCACTTTGAAGTTCGAATATGTAGTGTTTGATGTGGGAAAACCAAACTACCATAAAGCAACTTTTTCCACCCATTTTCCCACATCAAACATTACAAAGTTGAACAAACACTACACAATCCATTGCTCCCCATGAAGCAAACCTTCCTCTACAACGCGCTGGTTTTAACCCTGTCTATACAGGACAAATTATGGAGCAATATGCTTCTGATTAAATTATTGTTGAGGACAGTTCATCAAATGCTAGATATTGGCGCTGACTCGCTATTCTGCACACTTGGATTACTAAATCTTTTCTTGTTTTTAAAGAAGCTCTCTAGTGAAGTGTGTTTACTTACATTGATGGTTCGCTGGTAGCGTCATCCAATGATCACTATGAAAGAAAGACAGGAAAACACGCACAGAGATACGGTCGTCACAAAATAATCCACGCACTGTTCCGTCAATGTTCTATAAGACTTTAGATTTAAATGTGGCTGGGGTGTCTCATTCAAGCCTTTTCTGCTATCTACCTGTCTCCAGCACAACTTGTTGAGAACTACTTCTTCAGCGTTTACCCGTCTCCTGCACTCAGTCGAGCAGCCCCACCCAGAGGAGAGAAGAAATAGCAAATGTATATTCATTTAAATATTGATATTGCCGTCGTCGTAACGATAATTGTATCACATGAGCAATCAATATTTTGGCCCACTACTACTTTTTACCATACTGAGAATTGTTCAGTATGGTACTGATGATATGAAAAGTGCATCGAGACGTCATTTTTCACTACAACTGCACTACACTAGAACAATTTCAGCATATTTTTTTCTAATAAAGATTTTTTACTGCTCAACTTGTATGTCCAGCTTTCAGCAATGCGAAGTCATGAATCAGGAACTTGTTGTGTTTTTCAATTGCAGAACAGCAAACCAGATTCATTACTGAAAATGGAAGAGGAGCACAAATTTGAAAAGACGCCGCTGGGACATAAAGACAATAAATTTTCGTTTTCAATGTCAAACAAGAAATTATTGGGGTATGTATGTCACTGTATACTTAACTACACTATTTGGTGGCCAAAAGCATTATTAAATAGTACAATTATAAGAGAATGATAATTTCAAGAATTTACGGATTCATTTGATGTTAATATTCTATTTACTTTCTGAATTTCTCCATGTTTCCAATTATGTTTATGAATCATCTGAGGGTGCATCAAAAGGTTATTACCATTTAACCATTGAAATGTTAAGATCACGCCTCATAAGTGGGTGTTTCTTACGTTCAATTTCCTCTTCTCCATCATTATTGTGATTTTTTTTCAGGTTTGGGGTTTTTTTTGTGTTTAAAAAATTAAAAAATGTAATTTATCCATTATAAAGTCAAACCTTGTTAGCTCACCCCAATTGGTCCAGGCCCGAGGTGCGAGGTGGGGTTGGCAAGCTATCGTAACGGGGTAAATAACATGAAAGAAAATCTGTCCTGCAGCCTTTCTGGGTGAGAGGTGGGTTGGGCAATACATTGGGGTTTGACAGTACATATTGCTTTCCAAATTCAGTCAATATGTGTTCAAACTCCTAAAAACTGTTGTACAACAATAAAGGTAATAAAAAGCATTGTTTATATAATTGCAACACAGTATTGGGCTCTGAGTCCATGTGTTTTAGGAGCCAGACAGGTCAGTGATGTTTGATGCATTTATAATAGAAGAAACTTTTTACACACTTATATACGGGCAGATGCTGATGCACTTTCTTCTGTTGTAATTGTGTTTTGAGTCAGCAGGTCAGCAACTGTACCCATCCAGAAAAGCACTGGAGTATTCCTTTACACTTGCTGTGCCATGAGCTGACTATGGCCTTGATAACTCAGCAGTTGCTGTCTGGTTACATAGTATACTTGCTTTCTAAATGTTTTCATCCAAGAGGGCTGAGAAATATCTGTAGCCTTCACATTCCCAGACTGGTCCTGTCATATGATCAGCTAACTTTTAATTTGGTGAAAATTTTATATAATAAATGTATCAGAAACCTGGCATTAAGATGCACATCCATACTTTAGGCACAAAATTATCTGGCAGATGCTTAAACTTTCATAGTTTTATGATTGCTTCTGATTCCCGGATCCATCACAGCTCTTATGGCTTGATGTTTTCTCAGGGCTAAGATGCTTAAGACACAGACCAACTCCAGTGTGTTTGGCTCCTTACAAAATGTAAAAGAGGACAAACCCAAGCCTGTACGAGACGAGTATGAGTATGTTTCGGACGAGGGGGAGCTAAAAATCGATGAATTTCCAATCAGGAGAAAAAAGACTCCAGTCAAAAGGGATTTTTCCTGTGAGTAAAGCCAGTTTACACAACAACCATGCAATCTGAGTGTTAACAGTGCTTTATTTTCACCAACACACACATCAGGCTACTCACAATCTGTCACTTTGTTACAGCAGTTGTTACAATGCAATAGGCTACTACTTTTTCAGTGGAAATAGTATTTTAAAATATTTGCATATTTGAATTTATTACAATGCAGCAATAAAACAAATAAATAAATATTCATAATATATTTGTAACATGTTAGTTGTGGAAATAACAATCAGTAAGTTTAGGAAAATTATTTTAAAGCTTTGAACACATTCTCCTGTGAACGTTTAAAAATCTTATTATTTTTTAATTCTCATATGAATATTGTCATTAAAAGAATATTCTAAATGTCTATTTTTCAGTTTTGTCAAACATCAGAGAGCCCATCCAGACAACAAAAAAGCCAAAAATACAACCTACAGTTATTAAGGTGAGCATGACGATCCTTCACATGTACACATGTTATATCTAAACACTGTTAAAAGACAAAACACCTATAACACATTCCTTTAAATATGGAATGACTGATTAATGCTGATTAATTATAAATAATGAGGAACTGATCTTCATGATCGACTGTTTCTTGAAACAACTAATAGATTCCTTCTGGTTGTGTTTAAAAATACTCCAGTAGTTACTGCATGTCCCAGTGCTGGGTTGTTTAAATCCACATAATGTCCCGAATTAAACTATTACACACGGCGAATCAAAGAGAGAAAGCCACAGGGCTGGGCCAAGCACCACCACAGGACTGATGAAGGAAATAGTTGTGGTGTGAAGTGGCCAGGAATGAGGAAGTCAAGCACAAGACAAAGAAAGTTCACGCACGGTTGAGGGTCACAGGTCAAATAGTAGCCTTTCCTGTCGCAGGGCTTCTTCAAAGCACTTTCATAAATCCACACCTGAATTACTTTCACTTTTCAAGTGAAGCCCTTTTGCTGTGATAGAATAATTTTGCCTTTTTAAAAAGCTTTGAAAAATACATTTTGGGCAGGCAGCACCAAAGGCCTATAGATAAATCAACAAGTAACAAACTGTAAAAAAGCTACAGTTCCTTTTGTTGTCCACTGTTACAAGAACCCATAAATTGTTTGAATGAGAGTGACAGGCTGCAGAAGAGTTGGAGCCATTCACTGTATATATGATTTGGATGTTTATAAAATGTATGCAGTGACGGTTGCCTTCGTCATACTGTATGTCAATGAATATGCACACAGTAATTGCCCAGTGGTCTACAACATTAAAGTAAAATGCTTATACTCACTGTTTTGGATTTTTTGGTGCAGAGTGCTGACTCCTCAGATGAAGAATCACTCCACATAGACACAGATGCCAAGACAGAGGTTAAAGGCCGCAATTCCAAGGTGTCCAAAAAGAAAGGGGGCAGTGCTGCAGGGATCCTGGACCTCCTTCAGGCCAGCAAGCAAGTGGGCGGCATTGACTACAGCAACAACAGGTACACACATCATATCATGCTGCTGTCTACATCTACATTAATACCCACACACATTCTTTTAAAGCTCCATATGGTCTTTGGAATAAGTGAAAAATGTTCATTACCAAGTTGTCAGTATTTAAGGTTGGAAAAGGAACAGCTTTAGAATGCCTTGAAGCCAGCAGCTGCATCATATTCATTTTTCAAAGTTACCAATATGTTGATTGAAACATATTGTCGGATTTTTAAAAAGAAACAATAGTTTCAAGAAAGACGAGTGAGCCCTTATGCCATCCTGTGCACTTCAGAAGTTGTCAGACATTCATAAAAAAATAAAAGTTTGTTGAATTCTTGTTAATTAATATAAAATAAATAAGTATTTATACTTGATACGACTGTTTTAATGTAAAGTTGGGTTGAAAAATACAGTATGGGGCACTGGGTAATAACAACGTATTTATTTTATTTAGCAGTGTACACATTTGATTAAAGTACAATTCACTCCAAATATCACTTACTATAATAATAATAATAATAATAATAATAATAATAATAATAATAATAATAATACATTTTATTATGCATAATTACAAGTTAAAATAGAGAGATTACAGAGAAGAAGAAAAAAACCTCTGATGAAAAGCATGCAGTTAATTGTGAAATGTTTCAATGTTTGAAACATTGGTAAAATAAAATAAGGATACTATGACTGGAGACTAGATCTGCCAGCATAGAACATGTTAAGGTGGAGGTGTGTTTTCCATGATGAAATGTGTGAGTGGAAATACAACATTACACTACAAAGTGGACTTAGCTGTTGCTTCTTAGTATACGCATATAGACTCTTACTACATATCCAGGCATATACATTCCATATGTAGGGAGGTTGCTAATGGCTGAAATAATAGTTTAACCACTTTGTCAGCAGTTTACATGTATAAACACTATTTATTTGATACTTCTCCACTATTAATTAATCAAATTGCAGTCATAGCTTGGGGCAATTCCTCTTCATTTCACTGTTTGCTGCTTTGTGCAGTTTTTGATGGTCTATTTCCACTCTGCTGAAAGCTGCAAATGAGCGCAAAGAAGGGGTGGGGGGGAGAAAGAAAACAAGGTAAAAATATGTTAATTTTCTCAAATTATTTTTTCATGCATTTAAACCTGACATATGACTGTAGACTATGGGGAGGAAATGACTCCAGTCAATTATAACTACATTAAACAAGCACTTTCCTCATTGCTACAGCTCACTGGTTAATGACTTAATAGGTGGTAATCTGGACAAGGTAAATCTGTATTTTTCAGCTGCTTCAAGCTGGAATCACTATTCTTATATCCTGCTTGGTTAACAACCTTTTTGATGTTGAGCCAGAAAAAAACTATTTCTGCCATTTATTCTGCTCTTCTCCAATCATGATTTCTCAGTGCAGTTTAGCTTTTATTCTGAGTGATTGCAAAGCTGACAAAAGACCTTTGTAGACCTTTTTTGTCATAAACATTATACTATTTATCCATAGGCTTTTAACAAAACAACAGTAAACTTCCCCACAGCAGTGTGAATGCTGTCCTGATATTGTGTTACCATTTATATATTTGGCAGATGATCTTATACAGAGTAAAGCACTATTGAATCATGTTGTAGATGTAGATGAATGTAGTGTTGAGAGTCTTGCCCAAACTCTTGTTAGTGTCTTGTGGTGCATTTGACCAGATGACCAGATGGTGAATCAACATGGCATAGCAACATAAAGCTTCTTTTATACAACGCTCCAGATCAACAACTTTATCAAAATATTAGGCCAATTGTAATTCTCTCTGACTAATTTGCAAAATTATGTTAATTTTAGGCAAAACACACTGTGAGTTGGTTTCTTGGACTTGCCAAGGATGCAGTTGCATCATCTGTGTAATTTACATCTGAAACGCTTTTATAGTCTAATATTAAGCATAATTTTAGTTTGGAAAACCAAACCATAATGTCCAGAAGTTTGTATACACCTGCTCAACGTTTCTTCTATAATCAAGGCTATTCATGGTGAGTTTGTTTTCCCTTTACTGCAGCAACAGTCTGCACTATCATGGAAAAGGTTTACATTAAAAAAGCATGGTATATTCACTACTTAGAAGTGTCTGGATAATTTTGTACATAGTGTATGTATCTGAACAGGTAAAATCAGCATTTGTCATGCTGTTAATAAGCAGATAGGTTTCTGAGGCTGCATACACTTCAGCAAGCCTGCTGTGATTACAGATGAGATTTGAAATGTTGGGATTTTGCTTTTGCCTTTGATTATGCAGCCAGTCTCAAATCCAAACTGTGGCATATTTTTGCTTTCATGCCTTTCGAGCTGACACACCCTTGGCTTCAAGTGTTTGTGCATTTTTGGCTGGCTATTTCTGGACTCGTCTGTCAACTATTTGACCTATCCCGTCATTCCTAGATCTTTTTCCCATTCTCCTCTACTTTCACCATGCTTTAGAGGCTTTCTTTCCAGCGCTCTGTCTCTTTTCATGACATAAACAAAGTTAGGCTCAAAAATACCAAGTCCTAACAGCAACACCACACAGGCTGTAGTGGGAAAACTTTACATTTTTGTTTTTTTGAGCCTGCTTGTGATTGTCAGTGCCTGAAGCACACCCTCCATCCTAGTGCTGGGTGACACTGATAAAATGTTATTTGCATAGAACATTTTTAACCAAAGTTTTTTTTTGCCATATCATTCTCTTTGATTGTTCTATATGAGCTGATTTGCGTAGTACTCACCACATTGTATTTCTGTCTGGCTGATCAAAGATGCCTTACTTATGTTAGATCTTCGCTTGGTGTGAAAATACCTGTAAAACTATTAATAAGAATGAGAAATACAATTTCTACACAGTATTCTCTGTCACCAGTGTGACAAGGAATATAACTGCTGTGTGTATGTACAGAGCACAGAATGTTGCAGAACACATGATATAAGATATAATGATATAAGACAAAGTGATAAATCAAAAAATGATACCAGTCTTAAATAGAACAGTTGTGGTCATACGTTACTGTGAGTAACCTAACAGTGGAATCCACTGCCATGATATTCACACTGATTCTTGTGTTTTATGGCTTTACATTGCTTTACACATTTTTCATGGGTAAAACTGCTTATAAGGGTCCAAAATCCTGGGACAGAATCATTCCTGTCCAGACAAGCTATAAATAACTTGTTAACAGTAAACAGTAGTCTGCTTAGAATGTTTCTTTATATACGTAACAAAAATCAACTTTTACTTTGACGGGCCTACTTGGACTTGCAGTAACAGGCCTGCATCCAGGTAGATACCTGAGGCTACCATGTTGTATGCATAGAAATCATAAGAAGCAAAAGAAGTGATCAAGGTAGACTTATCTAAGCTCATGACAGACTGCTAAAAATGAGCCAACAAGATGCAGCAGTGAACATGGCGTGCCAATGGCTGGGGTGACTGGACATTGCCCAATCATGCAATGCCCCATTGAGTGGGTCTTTGATGATGGAAATGGCAAAATGGCAGAAGAATTGGCAGCAAGCCTGGGAGAGGAAAATTCTGTGCTACTATCAGCTGGTTTGAGAGGTTTAAAAAGAGAAAAAGAATGTTTTTTATATAAAAAAAAGTTTAATAATGTAAAATAATGATCATCCACTTGTAGTTATCAATTTCCCTCGGACAGATATAATAACTCTATATTGTTTCCACATTATATTGTGAAATTTTAATTAGATGATTACATTAACTAAGTTAACATTCCCCTGTATGGCTACTCTGCTGAAAGAATGTCCTTCAGAACGACACAGCTTGTTTTGAATGGATGAAGTTCTCTTTTCTTCTCTTAAATTATACCAAAGAAATTTGTATAGAGTGTATCTCTACTGCAGTGACAACGTGGACATCACTTCTTCACAGTGTCGTAATGTAGTACTTTATACTGCTATAATAAAAATGTATTGAATGGTTTTATGACCGTTTAGATTTTTCCATTATTCGGTGGTAGAGGAACAAATAAAATATCAGTATAGACAATATAATGGTAAGAAGTCCAACAAGCTTAGGTGTGATGGTCAGTTGCCCACATACAATCATTAAACCCTTTGTGGACAGCGGTTGCCTAATCGTTTGAAACTTGTCCTTGCAATTCATTGCTCCATGTGTGGATGGTTCACATTTCTTTGTGGTGCACATTGTGAGATGGCATGTGTTCACAATGACAAATACTCACTTTCCCTTCATATTTTTGGCCATATGATACAGGAACGCAAACATGTTAGTAGAGATGGAAAAGCTTTTTCTTGGTTGAAGGGTGTGACAGGGGGACCTCTGTTGAGAAACCGATCATCCATAACATTAATACCACCTGCTGAATATTGAGTAGCTCACCCTCATGGAGCTGAAATAGCTCTGACTGTGCACATTATATCAGTGTAGATGATAATTTGCTGTAATATTAGTGTACAATATTTATTGTTATAGATCATATATCAGTGTAGCTGATGTGCTGGCATAAGCGATAAAGTTTACTTTGGTATCGACGATATAGATGGCACCAATCCATCCTCGTATCCTCTGATACTCTTGATACCCGCTGGCTGCTTTTCTCCTTCACTCTAAAATTCGAAAAGCTCTTCCCATTCTTACTGACACTTGGAGTAATGTGTGTGTGTTGTGTTATTTCTTATTGATGAACTTACAGTCAGCCACCTGCATCCCCCAGCACACAGGAGGCCATCCAGGGCATGTTGTCCATGGCCAACCTGCAATCTTCAGACACCTGCCTCCAGCCGGCCTGGAACAACAGCCAGGCCAAGAGCAACTCGCACACCGGCCCAGCCAGCAAGAAGCCTGTGGGGGGCACAGCGGCAACAGGAAACAGCAAGCGTCCAGCCAAACGGCCACCAAAGAAACCACAGAAAAGCAGCAGCGTGGACAGCGCAGACATGTTTGATGATGACCAGGACCATCTAGAGGCCTGCTTCAAAGACTCAGATTATGGTGAGATGGGAAGGGAAGCTAAGACTGACCTGAACCTGAGTATTCTTCTTATTATGTTATCTTGTTTCCATATTTAGTATAAGACTAAAAATATACAGACTCTAAAAGACTTCCATCTATAAGTTACTCATCTAGCAGCATCCAGTTGGACTCATCTTTCTCTTTATCTGCCAAAATGGTTAAGCACATCAGGCTTTCTGCATATATGGGTTTTCCATAAAACTAGTAATTATAATTATTGGAAAATAACATTTCTGAATATAACTAGAAGACAAGGTAGCTATAATCAGTGTTTTGACAGACAACACGAAAAGTCAATTGTAATGAGAACAGAGCAGCTCTTAACCAATCACGAGTGTGGAATAGAGCTACCAATCACTTGGTTTGATTAGAGTTCCAGCCAACACGTTAGGTTGATGCTCACAGCACAGAGCACCATTTTTTTGTGCTGTTGCAGCTGCTAACACTATTGCAGCCAAGGACACCATTACATCAGGACAGTAAGATAAAAGAGAAAATGACAACAGAAAAAGTACTGGGGATCCCCCTAAAATAACCAGTGTTATACCTGTACAACAAAAGACCATATGTTTTATTCATTTGCTGACAAACTGACAAAATAATTTAATTATCTATTCTGTTTGTGCTCTCCTGTAACTCTTAAAGCTTTTGACTGGTCAAAATGAAGAGTTTTCTTTATTTCAGATAAAAGGGATATAAATATAATACAGTTGTGAAATGTTTTATAGTTTGTTTGTCATGCTCAATATCTGAGAGTGAAGAAATAAATAATTATAACAAAATGAACCGTTTAACATCTTCACATCTCACTTAAGTGAAATAAGGAATTGTTAAACTTACATCCATCCATTATCCATAACGCTTTATCCATTTCGGTTCGGGGAATCTGGAGACCAACCCAACAGAGGCAGGTACACCCTGGACAGGAGGCCAACCCATTTCAGGGAGAATCATTCAACTTGACAGAATTAATAATTGAATTCAATATTATATATATATATATATATATATGTGTGTGTGTGTAAAAATACAAACCACTCAATGTATAATATATGTAAAACTATTTGGCCACAGACATGTCTGATGTACTTAATTTGGCTAAATAGGTCAAATTTACACCAGTCCTGCTTTACTCCTGATCATCAGCTAATTACTGAACCTGTGAGAAGATGAATTAGGTTTCCTGGGGAGCTGTTATTTGTTTGTGGACTGGGAAAGAGGAGCATGTGTTTTAGAACAAGGAGAAATCATGTCACTGAAAATTGTAATTACTTTTTGATTTGGACTGGGAGGTTCTCATTCTGGGGCAAGTGACAGGCGTTTTGTTTATTCCGCATGGAAGGAACTCCAAAATCCTTTCTTTGAGCTTAGTTCCAGTGAACTACTTTTTCAGCTGGGTGCTCCTTGTGAACCCCTTCCAAAAACAGCAAGACCATTAGTAGCCTGTTAATAATCCATTAGCCAGCTCTTTAAACTGTTGTTTTAAATGCTTTTTGATCCGATGCCCTAATTAGTCATTACCAGCACGCACATTTGCAATCGAGATCACACTAGGGGAGTGTTTTATCAGGCAGGCCTTTTTCTCTACTGTAAACAGAGGATTTTTTGGTCATGATAATTGTTGGAAATTGTATGTTCTCTAGTGCTGAAGATCAAAGAGACTAGGTGCAGGCAGAGAGAGAGAGTATGAAACAGCTGTATTGCATCTGCCCCATGCTAAGCTACTGCTCTATCAGAAAGTTCTCAGTGCTTTAGTTTATGGAGAATAGATAGATACATGTGAGCATCTGAAATAGGTATGTTTCCCAAAATGCTTTTTGATTATTTTGAAAGCTTAAGTGTTTTCTTGACGTATGTTTTTGTATTTGTTTCAGTTTACCCTTCTTTGGAGTCAGAAGAGGACAACCCAGTTTTCAAATCACGATCGAAGAAAAGGAAAAGCTCAGATGACATTCCATACAGTCCGACAGGTATAGACTGCAGAAGAATTTGACATAAACCACATCAAATTGCAACAGAAACATGCATTATTATCATAAATGTATGATTTGACATGGTTTGGAAAGTAAATTATCATTTGGTTTTGTCATTTAATATAACATTTGGTTGGTTTACACTCTTCTAATTGTTATTTTGGCAAAACATTTAGTTATAACCAATACAAAACTGATTCAGCTGAATGATTACATGAGAATTTAGAAGCAGTTACAAAAGTAAATTCTATGTTAATATGTTGGTCTGTTTTGCAGCACGAGTCGGGCCCTCTGTACCACGACATGAAAGACCAGCACGTGAGGGAGCGCGAGTTGCATCTATAGAGACAGGGCTTGCTGCTGCCGCCGCTAAACTCTCCCACCAGGTTTCCCACACTTTCCATCATTATTCACTTCTATGGGGTGCCATTCATAATTGGCCTCAGTTGCCAATATATTGAGGTCATTTTAGCCAGTCTTGTGATTTTACATATGTATATGATGAGAAGCAGTCAAATATGTAGGTGAGCATTCAATTCTAGCACATTCGTTGGCATTTTCTGTGTAATGTTAACACTAAGCTAACTCACACTGGGTTTAACATTTCTGGTTTTATGTGGTTTTGGGCCATTACTTCATATTGGTGCAATATGTATATGATTTAATTGATACCAGAATTATTATTTATTCAGCTTGATTCCTAATTTAATTTCTGTGTGCAAAAATGAGCTACACATTAATGCATTTTCATGAAAAAATTATCAGTTTGATCACATTAAAATTAATTACTGTGCTTCTTTTCATAAAAGGATGTAAAATATGTCAATTTTGATTAATTTACAATGGTCATGTTTGTGCTTTCCAAGTAAAATTCAATCAAGTAAAGAAAAAATCTGAAACAATTTCTCTTTACTAATTTCTTGTCACCTATTGTGGAATAAAGTGCTTGATTTACTCCTTGGTAGACATTACAGACACCAGACTGATTTTTCTGACAGACTTTTCTTGTCTTTTTTTGCAGTACAGCTGTAAAGTACTGTTTCCATTTTCATTTATGATTTCCTTGTCAAAAAAAATAAAATCTTCTAAGCCTGTCAGGATATTTACCTTTTTACCTATTTACCTATTTACCTAATTTTCTGAAAGTGCTTGTCCACCCTTACTTGAAATTTCAAATACATTATTTCATCTGTAGGACTCTTTTAAAAATATAATATACTTGTGTATGTGTGTTATTTTAACTTACATTCTCCAAGCTTCAGGTGTTTGCTGCCTGTTGCAAAACTATTTTAATCAAAACCATTAATGGAACAATTTAGTATTAAAGAAACAGTATTGAAGATTGGTCACAAAAATTCATAATTTTTGCACCCATACTCAGTTCAGTCACACAGTTGCTGAAATTTCTGTCAGACGATTTGTTGAAATGCGGCTAAGTATCCATGGAATTGTATTTAAAAAATAAAACCACCAGAATCAGAATGATGATGTAAAATTAATGGAAAAGAAGCTGAGAATTAAAGATTAAATTACAGCTTTCTCACTGTACAGGAAATAACTTAAATCTTAAAACTTAATGCAGAACCTGCAGACACCCCAACTTTTGCTGCCTTGGTTTTAGCCTTTTGTCCCATTCATCCCAAAAAACCTCAGGAGTTTAAGTCTGTAGCCTATTGCCTTGTTATTTTCTTGTTTCATTTTGGCCCATCATCTTGCTGTAGGACATTGAAAATCAGTGTGTCCCTCTTTCCACTTGCCTTTTCCTTACCATTCTGATTGCAATACACAAGACTACTTTCTGCAGTACTGCATTTTATAAATTATATATTCAAGAGTGTAACAAAATGGTTTGTAACTAAACGGCAATGGTTAGGAGTATGTGGCAATTAATTACAGTAACTTAAAAGCCTTTTTTTTTTTTCAAAACATTTCAGTTTTTAATCGAATTTTTAAAATCTAAACATCTTATTCATTGGAATTAATGGTAGTGAATTAAAACCAGTGAAGCAACCAAAAATTTAAAGTAGCTCCTATTTGAGTAATGGTCAATAATTGAACTTGTCAATATTACTCTCTGGCCTTGTTACAGGAAGAGCAGCAGAAGACGAAGAAGAAGAAGAGTGCCAAAAAGAAGCCCATGACTGTGGAGGAGCCTCAAAAACACTCTCAGGACAACAGTTCATCAGAGCCCAACTTGGACTCAGAAAGTAACGCAGCCGACCATGAATACAGCACTGGACCAGGCAAGCCTGTGAGTGGTCAGCCCATGGCACCGGGAGTCTTCCTCAACCAGAAACGTCCCTCCACGTCGTCCCCCAACAACAACTCAGCCCAGCCAGCGAAGGTGGAACGTGGGAACTCGGCAGATGCCAAAGGTGAGTCAGCTAAAGTCAACATATCCTGAATATCAGTAACCAAGGGACCCTTATTTAATTAGGAACCAGCTAAGGGTATAAACCCCCGACTTTACAATGATTCAAATCCAGAAATATTCTTTAGTAAACACATGATGAAATCCCTATAATTAGTTATAATTGCAAATAAATTGAATATTTTAATATTTTGTGTTTATTAATTCAGACTCAATGTGGAGTTGTGCTCAAGTTGTCATAGATATACTGAATATAAGTGTAAAACGTCTTGGTTGAAAATATTGATATTTATCATAAGATTTGTCCCAATTTATAATTTTTTTATTGGTTATTGTCTCATCCCTATTATGGAGCAGCACAATTTTCTTTCAAGTAAATGATACACCAAATATTAAAATGCTAATTATTTTTCATAATATTGTATTTTGTTCTTAATTGCTTGCAATCTTAAGTTAAAATGTTATGTTGGAATCATGATTGAGCATGTGTTAAAAATATTATTCAAGTGCTCATATGACATTGTTATTTTTTGTTTCTCAGCCAAGCGGCTAAAGAAAGGCATGGCAACGGCTAAACAGAGACTTGGAAAAATCTTAAAGATCCATCGGAACGGGAAACTCCTGCTGTAACAGGGACGGCAGAGGGAGGGGCCACGTTTTCTCCTGATGATGTTCTTATGGACCCCGCGTGGACTAGCCAAACCAATCCCTCCCTCTCCCCCTAAAAAGACTGAGGACGTGAACAGCAAGAACTGAAAGTAGGAAGGGGATTGCGAGAAGAATCACGCAATTTTTCGATTTCTAAGAAGAACATAGCTCAAATAGGTTTTTGCCTCTACTTATACTTTATAACTTTCAGATATTAAAAATGTACAGAATACCTGCTATTAATATTTTGTAAGAAGAATTTGTCTCGTTTTACTACAGTTGTCAGTTTATCAGGGGTTGCTAAGATATTATGAAATACATAGCAGTCATTTCTAAGATAAAGAAAGTATCCCTTGCATGTGTCCAGTTGCATGCATGCATTGGTTAGAGGGGTTTAGGACAGGGGGAGGGTGGATGAAATCCAGGAATTGATTCCTGTTCTTTGGATGTGGCTTATCATTGTCTTTTGATGTTGAGTAAGTATTAATGGAGACTTTTTCCCCTTGTTTTTCAAGAGTTTTCACAGTGACTGCCCTGCACCAGTCTAACACCCCTCATTTGCTATTGACTCTTCTTGTGATAAAAGGGTCTTTTTGTAAGCATTACCTTCATGGAACAAATTACTTTTTCATTTGCAAAGCACTATCACTGATATATTTATTAACTAATATAATTGTACATGTCATAGGTAGTTTGAGGAAAGCCTAAAGGCACTTAAAGACAGCAACGAAGCACAAAACGGAGTGATATTGTGAGTAGTTTTAAATGTTTTTTATAAAAGCTACTGTGAACCATGAACTGTAGCGCTTCGTTTGATAATATTTGTTTTTATGATTTGAAGAAAAGAAATAGGACGCGTTTGTTTTCATGGAATCAAATTCCACACCACTCCATGACAAATCATTGCCTGCATATCATAAGTGAAAGCAAACATTTCAGGTTACTTTCTTGCATTAAATTTATCTATTTTTTCTGATATTGCAATTTATGATGTATTTTCATCTCAGTCTAACAATATACATATACGTCAGATGTTACTAAACTATTAGCAATACTCATGAAGTATTTTTTAATCCAGATTCCTGTATCAAGTCAGTTTTATTTTATCATGTTTAAGATGTTGTCAGATTTCCCATAGCGACGTCTGTGTGAAGGCACACTTGGCATTTTTTGTATTTATCGTTTCACGTTACTGTATTGTTTGTACATGTCGCCTCTTGTCACATTTATTTTTGTTTGTCGTAAGCAGTTCTCCAAAATAAATAAAAATAAAAATAAAAACACTAACTCCGTGGGACCTTACAGCTCTGATAAGCCTCATCCACGTCGATGTGTATCACTACATGGGGATACTTTCTCTCCTCTATTTGTCTCGCAGGCAGCACCCGTTACCCTAGACTGAAATATGCATTTGTATTGCTTCACAGTACAGTATGTAGAATGTAGCTTGTATATAGCTTTTTAAATGACTACATTTTGTATCCTTTTCCTTAATACTTCATTATACATTTTTACTAGTTTTTTGCAAATTATAAACAAAAAAGTATATATAAAGATATAGAAATAGTCATTTTGTTCTATTTTTGTTTTTCTTTTTTTTATTAGAAACACAATAGCCGTGCTTTGTTTTTTAACCATCTTTTCTTTTTTTGGTGTTGCCTGGAGAACAAAAGAATCATCACAGCATAAAAATATCATATGGCCTTACATACACAAAGCTACATGTATTGTATCAATTCAGTCACAACAAGGGAGGAAACTTTGAGGATTTAAAAAAGATGATAACTTCAAGACAAAAGCAAAGTTTCTAAGACCAGCCTCTTGTTCGACTTCAAAAACCCCCTAATGGGAGTCAAAATTATTTTACTAGCACCTTGTGAAGTGTTTTCTGTGTCAGTGATGTAATTTATTAATGTTTGTAGCCTTTTATACTTGTATAATTCTTAAGAGGTTTTGTTTTAGATATTTTATCAGTGTGAGAGCCCCTTAGAACCCATTTGTTATTAAAGCGCCTCATTGGTTTTGGGCAATAGTTGCATTTTCTTTTTTGTCTTAGTTGTTTTTTTTTCCTTGGTTTTTGTTTTGTCAAGTGCAACAGGTCATCCATTCAAAACGTTACATTATTATTATTATTATTATTATTATTATGCAGCTACTTTAAAGAACCATACAGTAACACCATGGATTTTATTTTGTACTAGATGATGTACATTCTTTACAAAGGTTTGCAGATCAATTGCAGTGTTTTAGTTATCAGTGTAAATCTTGTATCCACCTTTCTGATTTGAAACACACTCAGATCGATCTCTGTCAATGGATCTATTTCAGGTTTTTATTTGTACAAAATGTGTGTTGCTTTGTTGTGGTTTATTTTTATATGTTCAACCAATTAAATGCATCCACTGTACCAGGGCAGTGAATGTTACCTTTGGGTCGTGGCCTCATACGTTTCCTCGTTTCTGTTGTCTCTCTTCTTTTTGTTGCATTCAGATGTTCAACTGCAATGACATGTTAAAGCTGCAGTAGTGAAAACAACCTCCACCTACTGCTCCTTAAGCCATTTGAAAGAAAAAACATTGATCAACCATAACATTAACACCACCTGCCTAATACTGTGTAGGTCCTCCATGCACCTTAAACTGTGGTGCACTGTGTTACGACACCTTTCTATCAGAGCCATTCACTTTTAAAACCCCTGTAGCTCGTCTGTGGGATTGGAACAGACAGGCTAACTCCCCACGTGCAATAATGAGCCCTGGGTGCCAAAGGCACTGTTGCCAATTCACCAGCTGTTCTTCCTTGGATCACTTTTGGTATGTACTAACATTTTTGAATTTGGGAACTGCTTGCCTTTATATTTTCTGTTGTCTCCAAAAGTACTGTTTGTATGAATCTACTAGGTAAACGGGGGTATTTTTCACTGGGTTTTCATTCTTTGTGTGAAGAGCAGGTCTTATGGTGTTCGCACATGTCCAAACTATCTCAGTCTTATTTCTCCAACTTAGTCTCCAAAGTACCTAACGTTAGCTGTCCCTCTAATGTTCTCATCTCTAATCCTATCCATCCTCATCACTCCCAACTCAAACCTCTGCATCTTTAGTGTGTCAGCGTCTCCAGCTATCACAGATCACTCCTCCCACTCTTCTACACCCACTCCACCCTGCCTGCACTCTCTTCTTCAATTGGCTTCCACAATCCCCTTTACTGTGTTGAACCCAAGAATTTAAACCCCATTCACCTTTGCTACTTCTACTGCCTATATACCTCCACCTCTCCGAGGTCCCTACTCTCACTATAGTAATATAATAATCCATCCATCCATTATCTATACCGCTTAATCCATTTAGAGTTGCGGGGGAATCTGGAGGCGAACCCAGCAGACTATGGGCCAAGGTAAATATAATAATAATAATAATAATAATTGTATTTGTATAGCACACACATTTTCATATTACATCTTTTGCTCTAAAGGAGTGGTTCTCAGTCTGGTCATTGGAGACCCACCAACAGTCTAATTCCTCCATTTGTGTTGTGAAAGGAAAGGGAAAACAGAAGGGAGGTCCCCAAGGACTGGTTTGAGGAACATGACTATAAATAAATCTGCTTATTATATATTACATTAAAGTAATGCTTTAGTGCTTTTCAGCCTAATCCCTTTCTGCTGCATTTGTAGCATATAGTTGATTGGCATGGACAGTACCATCATTCAGAGCACACTGCATCAGTGGTAAACCACTGTTTAAATTGACATTATTTTACATTTGCATTTAGCAGATGATCTTATCTAGAAGTATGTAGCCAGTAGAACAAGTCCTGAACTAGTAGAACAGGTCCTGAACTGAGACACAATTAACTGATAACTAGAAAATAGAAATGTACACGCTGAAATAGACCCCACAGCTATGACTGATGTTCATTGTTCACTGAAGCACTCATTCAGTTATCTGGAGGCTGCAAAGGTGCAGACAAATAGAAAATGTTAATGAGAGGCCATTCCATCCTGTGCTGATTCCATGGATGATAAACACTAAAATCACGTTTTCTTTTTTTGAAACGTCTCTTGCTTATGTCATCATGTGTGTTTCACTGTGGACTGTGGACTCTTCTCAAGCTGCCTTTCTGGAAGTTCACAAAAAGTGCATGTTATCCCCTATAGCCAAGATGATTGACAGAATTAGACAGCTCATATGGACTTGTGGACTTTCTCAGTAACACGCATGTCCAGAGAAGACCAGCCATTTAGATTGGTCTTTGGAAAGCAAAATGGGAAAAACAGGCTGGAAGGCAATAATAGAGGGAAATGAAAAATACAATCTAAAATCTGTTGCCACAAATGATATCTGTCCACCAGGAGCATATTGAGATTTGTTTCCACTGAGATATGTTTTGCTCACTGTTTTTATTTGCTTGTTTGTTGGTTTTGTGCACATGTATAAGAGTTTTATAGCATAGCTTCTAGCGGTTAAAAATACAAATGCATTTAATGTTATTCTCAAATTTAACATCAAATTCTATGACTTATTACGGCTTTCTCCTGGCTTAGAATGGAAATTTTCCAAAATGTTGTTGGTGTGCGTTGGGATATTTCTTGACAACAGAGGATCTTCAGAAAGACCCATGTTTGAACAAGTCACTTAAGTGACTCAGGTACTGTAACAGCCATGCATTTACACTTTGGTTACACTTGTGGAAAGTCTGAGCTTGTTGCATGCTCCTCCACCATTCATATGGGACGTGTGAGCTGGAACATACTCTGGTAATTGCTTTTAAATGTGCTCATGCTACTGTAGCGCTCAGGCCCGATGCCCTGGAGAAACATCTTCCTCCAACACAGCTCTCCCATTTAGAGCTGCAGGGTCTGCTGAGGGCTGATGCTGCACGTGCTGCTGTTGCTCTGTTTTAATACACGACTCAACCCAGCAAACCCAGCCAACACTCATTAATTACACTCACGCCAAGGTCCACACCATTAATCGCCACGGAAACACAGAGTGCCTCTCCATGGGGCTAATTTCAGGGGAAAGAAAAGAAGTTAAACACCAAAATCTTGAGGGTTGGGGGGCTAATAATTATTCACACAATCCAGTCAAATATCAGCAAAGTCAGCTGATTAGTAATATTTCCAATGTCGTGGAAATTAGATCATGCTAGGTGGGGGGTCTCCACAGTCTACTGTACATACAGACAGGTGGAAAATTAAAGGAATCACCTACATAAACATAGTCCTAAATCTCCCATTCATTTCCAACTGCGCTGACACCTGGGGACTGTGAAGGCATATGATTTATATCATTTTCACACTAATCAAACCGTGTGTGTGACCCCTCATGCCTTGTGGTTGGGGGCATTGCCATTTCCCTCAGGATAGAAACTGGATGTGTGTTTCTCTCTTAACATTTGCCTTATTTATTGTGTGTACATTTTGCTGCTGTAACGTGAAATGATTATCTTATCTTATCTTATCTTGTCTTATCTTATCTTATAAAATTCATTGGATAACAGTGATGAATTCCATGTACTTGATCTGCACTGTATTCATCTGCAATGGTCCTTCCTTATATGGCAGAGATGGGCAGCATGGTTTGGTAGCTCCCCTCCTCAAACACACTCCTGGCAATTAACATGTGAGTTGAACCAGATGTGTTTGAGCACAGGAACTACCAAACTAGGGTGGACTTGGGCCCTTAAGGACCCGCGTCGCCCACCTCTGATATAAGGAGACTAGTGGACCCAAGTGAACAAGTAAAACCATACAGAATCCCCCCAGAATAACAACCATGGACCCCCTCATTGGGGTCAGAGTGCGGGAGCCAAGTATTTCTGTACAGTTCTCTTACATGTATGCCATACATTCATTCACTCAATAACGTGGTGTAGATAGATTTACCTGAAAACCAAAAGAAAAGATCTAAAGATCTAAAAATCGAAGCATTTTGTGCTATTTTGAAAGTAGGCAGGTTGATAGGGGTGCACAAAGTAGCATAAGCCTACTAAAGTAAAAAATAATGATTCAAATATAAGTAAAAGTACTACAATTTGAGTAAACATTTAAAAATCCCTGGTAAAAAATTTTTTAATGCAGTGTCACCAGCTAAATAAAACAGAAAGTGGATGTTATAAAAATCTGAATCAACTTTATGTCCACACACATAAGTTTTTGGAAAATGTATGCATAATACACACAGTATAATCCAACCCAATACACATACAATACAGTACAATACGATTCACCATATTATATATTCACGCACATTATACACAGACTTTTTATTTATTTGCTAAAATGTAACTCTGCACAGAAAAGTAGATTATTCCGGAGTATACCTTTATCAAAGTTTTATATAAAGATATGAAGCTAGTTATCACACAGGTTTCATCATGGGAATACTCAGAGCATGAATATGTCTGAGAGAATGAATATTTCTGTACCAGCAGGGGGCGACAGTAGAGACCTTTTCAGGAAAAGCGGCAGAAAATCATCAAACTAAACGCAGACTTTGACAAATACACAACATGTCCAAAGGTATCCAGACATTTATTGTAATTAGTGATCTACTAATCTACAGCTGCTATAAGGTGCACCCATTGCCTTCACAGGTGCTCAGCTGCGCAAAGCAAATCCACAGAAAAGCAATGCCTATTTCAGAACGGCGTTTTGAAGCAGCAACACAAACTTAAGGTCATCAAAACCAATGCCAAGGGTCAGGTGGAGGGCTGTCGCTTTCTGTAGGTCGTAACTACTGCAGACCTGGAGCACTTCACAAAATCTACCATTCTGGAGATGCTCTGACTCAAAGGAGCTCAGATCCTTATTTTTTCTCACATGCTGCCTAATATATCACATGCGTCACAGGTGTTGTAATGAGACAGTCAATGATTTTCATTCACCTGTGAGTGGTGTTAATGTTATGGCTGATTATTGTATGTGTGGAGCTTATACGTTTAGGGTGTTTACATAAGCATGCCTTCAAGTGAAATTCCAGTCTTTCTGCATTAGGCTGCATTAAAGGTTTCTTATGTCAGTAAGATTAACATGGCAGGAGTGGAAAGTAAGGAGTCACTTTTAAACGGTTACACAGTTCTTCAGAGCAGAAATCTGATGGGACATCTCAGACACAAAAAACAAAAACAAAAAAAATGGACATAAGCAAATAATTATTGTAAGAATGTGGCCTGTTTAGCTTTTTTGTGTTTAATTTTCTTTCAATGGCTTCCCTTCATTCTCTGACGTTCAAAACGATCCCACATAAATCTTGATGGCGTGACATTCATTTCAAATGATTGTGGGATAAAACAATCTTTGAGAACATATTTGTTATTGTTTGAAGACGTGGCATCGTTCCACTCTTAACATGAAAATGCTGTTTTCTGACATCAACATCTGCCATGTGTCGGCCACAGCGGACAGAATGCAATAGCTCATTGCGTTACGGTAAACCAAACTCCTCGACAAAGTAGCGGCCCTGTGGCCCTTAAGTACTCTAGAGTGTATTAATGATGTTTATGTGTGTGAGGACTCCATAGAGGAGCGGCAGGAGAAGCCCTGTTCATCAGCTCTAGTTGTTCCTGCCATCAGTTTGTTTGTCTCGCCACAGCACTGTTTAGCAAACATTGTTTTAGCAGTTAGTTAACATCAAAAAAGAATGGTCTTTTAAAAAGATGGAGTGGGCTGAATTGGGGTGGGATGGGGTTGGGATGGGCTCACAGGGCCTCGGGGTCTTTCTAAGCCTCTTAATCGAGAGCTTTTAGACATTCGGCTGGAAAACGAGGACATTTAAAAACAGAAAAGCCATTTTATTTTGTTAAATTTCCTTTTTAATTTTAGGCATATAGTTGATTTAAAACCTCAGGTCTCCAAATAAATTAACTTTACAAAAAATAGTAAAAAAATGATAAAATTTGTATGCAAGATAATATATTAAGATTTAATTTTATGTCACTTAGTCATTTTGTGTTCAAACAGGAAAAGGTGGAAATGGTTTTATTGAGACAGTTTTGACAGTCAATTCATTCTGCACAAAAAAGCAAAATGACTGATTATTACCTGAACTGATCTATACAACAGCTGTAGAATTTTTTGCATTTATATTTTATATATAAACTAAATAAATGTCAAGTTTGTTCTGGTCAAGGATGTGTATTTATTCTCACTGTTTTTACTGCTACTTACTTCCACTACTGTTACTGCTGCAGTTGTTTTAGGCCCCTAGTTAAACTGTTAAAACCATTTATCCAAAAAATACATGTGCATTGCTGGTTTCTGGTGTCTGCTTGAAGCCTTCAGCCATCAGCCTGATTTCTTACATTCCAACACAAGCATGCTGAACGAGTCATTGGATAACAACTGCAAATATCTCTGAGCTGCCATATTATAGAAGAATGAGATTTGTCAAACAAACACACTGACATACGTAAATCTCTTTTACATTTTAAAAAACTAGATATTTAAAATGTAATTACTAGTTTATTAGGACATCAGTGCACACACGCACAAACACACACA
>JBBIGC010000131.1:12497649-12520163 GCA_037576955.1 Lepidarchus adonis
CACACACACACACACACACACACACACACACACACACACACACACACACACACACACACACACACACACAGGTTTGCTCCCTACAAACTCATACTTACAGTTATCAACGCCCTTGACACTGATCTATTGGGCCATTTCTCTTTATGTTGTTACCAAAAAAATAAATATGCCTGGAAACGTCTCAACCCATGGAAGGAATTTATATTGGAAAAAAAGCTGTTTTTGTATACCTATGACAAATAGCATAAACAAGATCAAGTTTTACAAGTTTGGCTACACTACTCAAAAATAACTACATATTTAATTATGTGAGTTATGCAATATCATTTCTGCTTGTTTCAAAGTCAAGCAAAGACAAGTTTACACAAATATAAAGGATGCGTTTTCTGTCTGCAAGACTACACACAAATATAACTGTTAAATATATTCAAATAATAAAACATCTCCTTCTCCCAGTGACTGTAACAGCTAGCATTTCACTTCAGGCCATGAATATCAACAAATGAGCATAAAGCCTGCATGACAATGCAAATTTCTGCAATCATACCTGATGAATTCTAGTATATAACTGTATTATACATGGATACTTTTACTGTCCCAGATTAAACACATCTGAAGCTTGTTGTGGTGCACTTTGTGCTGTGGTGTGTTCACAATGATAAATAATCACTTCAATTTTTCCCGCTTCCAGCACACCGATTTCAAGAACTAACTATTCACTTGCTGCCTAATATATTCCACCCCCCAACAGGTGGAATTGTAAAAAGATAGAAAGACGCTATTCACACCACTTGGTAGTGATGTTAATGTTGTAGATGATCAGCATATATCATTTGAAAAATTTTGGGCTATATTTAGATATCAATGGGTTTTGGCAATTTTCCCAACCTGGCATCAGCACAAATATTGGAACAAGTACCAGTGATATTATGCTATTTGAAAGAAACTTGCTTAGTCATTAATATGTTGTTTTTGCAAACCAACAATTAAACCTGCTCATTAAAATGAAATATAATCCAAACATTGGATGGAAAACAAACTTACAATTTGAGGTTTGGACTCTCTTTGTTTTGCTTTATTGATATTTCAACAGAATATTGTGGACAATTTCAGTTTAACATTTTGGAATAAAATTAAACAAAGTAGGAAATGTGCACAAGCCCATTTTGGTTTAGCAAATAAACAGTAATTGTGTATTACAGTGTGTAGAGCTGTGTTATCTGTAGAGTATGTGTACTGTACTGTAGCTCTCCAGCAAATCTATTAGCTCTGTAATACTCGGGGTAAGAAATGATCCCCAAGCTATCAGTGGTACAATAATTGGTGTCAACATTTATGCATTTATCATTTGACAGATTAAACACATCTGAAGCCTGTAAAAGACTTTTGTGCTTTATATGAACTTTATTACAGACTAATTAACATATTTTACCTTGTATGTAACCTTTTTACAGTGATTCATTGAGTAAAGAGTCCTGGCATAGAACTACTGAATCTGACATTAACTCACAGATTAGACCCACACTTTCATTCGTATTCACAGTGAGTGATATATATACTTTTAGAAAGCCCAGTGTGATGTTTCACTCAAACAACCCACCCAATGGAAATCAAAATGTAATTTATTGATTCTATGAGTTTGTGCTTAATCTGACACATTAGAACTTTAAGACAACTTCAATTGCAGAGCTATATCTACCGAGATACTACAGAGGAAAAATAGACCACTTGTTCATTTTCCATTGGGCATTCTCAGGACAGGGCAGGTACCCCTCCCAAGGGTTGTAACGCCATCTGTAGGTGGAAGTGTGATGTTCTGGCACCTGAAGCAGAAGCTTTATCAGTGTGGTTGTTTCTGTGCTAATTTGGCAAAGTCTCTGGATTAAGGACCATGCATGACTCCCAAACTTGGACATGCCCTGAAATGACCAGTAAGCATTTTGCAGCTCCCTTTCCAGAGAGTACCCCAGCAAAGCCAACATCAAGCCAACACTGCCTCCCTCGACAGAGCACGCCTCCTCTTCGTTCAGGAGTTTGATTCTCCAACCTGAGAAACCCCACATATGACGGCTCGCTGAATCCCAGCTAGGGGCCTGATCTGACCAGTCTGTAAGAAGTGGAAAGAATGTGCACCTGTGCAGCCAGCTTAGAGAACCAGCAGCCGCGCCAGTCAGAACAGACTGAAAGGAGCAACCACACTGATAAAATGTCCGCATCAGATGTCCCGTATCAGCATTAATTGCTCTGAAAGCAGCGCACTGCTCTCTCCACCCACAGACGGCATCACAACCCTGGCAAGGGGAAACCACCCCTCCATCAATGTAACAAATTTGACCAGGCAGTTATTATAAAGCTCTGTGTAAAGCATGAATAGAAAATATTACTTGCAAAATTGCAACAACACATATCCTCAGCTCTCAAACAATTAAAACTGAATGTAAAAATGACTAATTAACACAGAAATGAACATGCCTCTGTCAAAACCTTTTTAAGTGTGTTGCATGCATTATATTCTAAATGTGTTTCTTTATACAAAATGTTTTTAAGTTGGTCAGTGAAAGTATTAGAAAGTTTTTCACTTTAATTTGGACAGTTAGTTAAATGTTCAAGAGAATATACATTTCACAGATTCTTGTTTGATTGCATTTTACAAAATGTGGTTTGTTAAAAGTATTTGTTTTAAAAATGAGCTAAAAATATAGACATAGATTATAGATTAGACCTTCTCTGAACGCCTTGAGGGTTCCCCTGTGCCTTCTACTTACAAACACAAATGTAGTGTTGAACGAACACTCACCATCCACAGATTCAACAGCATTTCATTATTTGAATGATGTATAATTACACAATTAATTATACTTTTGTTATTGGCAGTGTGCTTCCTACTGAATATTTCATAAACGCTTCTTCACATTCACACCCCATATTTACTACTGGAAAGTTCTCAAGGGAACTCATAGTGTTTGTCTATGGCAAAGCTCTGATGAACCATTTTGGTTCCACTTGATACATTTATTTTAACTGTAATGGAGGTTTTTCCCTTTTTATATGATATCTGTTTATTACTAAGCCAATTGTACTGTAGAATTTTGTTGCTGCTCATTATGGATGTTTCCCCCAAACTTTACCCATAAAACTGCTTTTGGTTTTCTGGCTCAAATGGGCATTCACTGTGTCAGCACAGATGTCATGTAATTAAACGGTGCTAAGAGAGAAGTGGAGGGTTTGGCCCATTGGAGAGCCATTCATGTTTCAACAGCCGAGCGTGGGGCCAGGACAGCAGAGGAAACAGGAGCATGTATGTACATTAATTAGTCGATGTGCTGTATGGCTGAAGTAATAATGTGCTTGAATGTGCAGACTGACAGCCAGAACAGGCCGGTCCTTCATCAAGAAACTCGACACTGAGCACACAGTTCATTTGACTCTAAAAGGCTGCAGATGCTTTACTTCATGCAGTAATAAAGTCAGATACCTGCAGATTTCTCTGGGCAGGCCTCTAACCTCAAAAAATATAATGCAAAAGAAACCTTGAGTAAAATATCCACCAGGCTGCAGATTTGTGTTGGTCCAGCTTGAAGTGATACTTCAGCCATAAAGGCCTCATTTATACAACAAAATGGTTTTGCTCAGTTGGAGTGAAAGTATACCTGTATGCAAGAAATAATGGAAGCTCCAATAATGGGCTTTGTGCAAACCGCCTGTCTAAACCATCACACACGTCCCTTAAGCTGTTATATAATCTCAGATATTTTGTGTGGTTTCTGACACATGATATGCTATTATCTGTAAAAAGACCAAAGATACATGCAGGAACAACAACAAATGATGGGACATGAACTTATCTATGCTATCTATGCTAGCTTTGTAGCTCCAAAAGAGCAAACTTCAAATACGGAATATATGTTTCCTGGGATAAGGTGCAAAACTGTCTGGAAACCTTTGCATCCTCTCTAGTGTGTAAACGCTACATTGTAAAGTAGAAGAAGAAGAAGAAGAAGAAGAAGAAGAAGAAGAAGAAGAAGAAGAAGAAGAAGAAGAAGAAGAAAAAAAAGAAGAAAACAAAAACTAAGACAACAAGGCTGAGGTTCATCCCACTGTGCCAAGCAGTTATAGTCGGAGACATTTTATCCAAACATCCAAATGTTTTTATTCTTTTCCCATCTAAGAAGGAAACATTTTTGAAAGAAAATATGGAGAAGAACTAAGCAGTCATGCCTGCAGCCAGTTATGACGGGTTGCGGCAACGATAATGTGCCACAGTGTCAGGCCTTGAACGTCCAAGCGGATCTTCGCCATTTAATCATCGGTTTGTCATCCCCGATTTGGATGGCGGGAGTTAAATTAAGCATGCGTTAGACTACAAATGCAGGGTGAAAAGAAAAAAGGAAAAAAAAGTTATCATGCATGCAGCTTGCCAAACAGTCCCTGACAGATGCGTACTTTAGCTGAACGCACTCAGGCCCAGCAATCAAGTCAAATCAAAGCAGCTGCTTCAGCTCAGGATGCCCCAATTGCTCTAATCAACACCGTTCATGGCCGCCCCAGCAGCTGCACGGAACACAGCGGCCTGCCTCTCTTAAAGCCAGTCAGGAACAATAACACTTATTTTATTAGTTCTTCTGGACTGTGGCCAGATATCCTTAGAATCCTACACATCTCTAAATGCACGCAGACTGCAGAGAGAGAAGGCTGCATATGAATGAAAAGGCATCTGATTGTTCTTGATGGACTGATTCTTATGGACACACTTTGTTGACGATCCCCTATATATTAATGTATCTGTCAGTGCTTAAACTGTTTATGAACTAACTTCAGGTTTAGGGTAGGGTTTGGACCAGGATAGCCGGCTAAACTGTAAGGCTAACATGGCTAATGGTTTAGATTAGCACTGACCACTAATTAATACAATGTAATCAGCATTATGCTAATCACTGGTTATACAATTTGATTAGAAGTTAGCAACCCTGCCCAACACTTACATTCTTACATTAATGGGGCTGAAGAACTGAATTGTGGGACAGCATATGGATCTTACAGTTGAAATTAATTTCATACACAATGTGGTGCACAGCTGAAGCAAAGAGGCACAACAGTGTCTTTTGTTGCTGTTTTCATGACATATTGGGAACAGACTTCAATAATTCAGTTGTGCTCTGTAGATACTTTATAGATGATCACATTGTCTTTACCTGAATTTCTATATATATATATATTATATATATATAGTTCTGTACACAAACAAATGTGGTTAAATAAAAATAAAAGCATTTTAGCATGATATTCAAGTGTCACATAAACGTTCTGCTTTCATATCGGATCAAAACATCTGTCCAATTTTATTATTTTTCAGCAAATATCTGCTGATAATGATATGATTTTAATATTATTGTTTATCCATAGGCTTGGTTTCTTAACACTGCAGCAACAATAGTAAAAAAATAAAGTAGCAGAGAAATGGTGCTAAATACAGTACATATAAGATGGTGTCAATATTATTTTTTCCAGCAGATATCTATATGATTCTTATATCATTGTGCATCCCTACCTTAAATATATCTAACCTAACAATAACACTAACCCAAACCTTAACTTCAGCCAATAATCAGAACACCATATTGGTTCATGACAGTTGTACAGTAAAACAGTGTCAACAACCACCAGATATAATTGTAATAACAGTGCTCAGCAGCAGTAACAGCCAAGGTTCTTGTGCACATCCATTCTGCTCCCCTAAAGCTTATCATTGCCTGGTGTTGACTCCCCTCATGCAGGCCCCAGTGATGGACTTCCTCTCTGAACTATTCTGTGTTGGACATAGTCCTTCTCAAAACATTGTGCACCTGGGACAACAGCTTTAGTTCCCAGCTCAGTGCTAATCAGCGGCAGCGTATGCCTGCCAGCTACCAGGGGCTCGTATGCACACAATTAATTCACTGCCCAGGCTTTTACACAGCCTGTACTGCTGCTTAGAGGAAAAACCAATACCTTTACAGCATAATGGCACGATCGCAGAAGCCGAATGGCAACATTTTACGGAAATCGCCCTGATTGCTGAAAGAGCCCTGAAGAATTTAGGGCAGAACGTGATGAAGAAAAACATTTAAGGGGCCCTATCACGGACTGTGGTCTGTCCATCTCCACAGAGTTTAGACACAAGATACCCCCCAGAATCTGATGGTTGTCATTTTGGTGAGCCAGGATATTTCACATGGAGGTTTCCATCACCAATTGCATCAATGAAGTGTGTGTGTATGTGTGTGTATATGTGTGTGTGGGCGTGCAAGTATGAGGAGGGGGCTTTGGCTTTTTTGTATCTGACATTCCTCACTTGATTCCACTAAAGAGGAGTGGCGAGGATTTCCGCAGTAATCGTTGTTGAGAGCCGGATTGGAGCCCCCTTATCTAAAACCTATTTAGTCTGCCGTGAACAACCACACAAGCTGAAGGATAAATACTCATTTTCTTTCTCCTTGACGATGCAAGACATACCTATGGTGCAGCTGCACATTCATGTCATATGCATTTTGAAACAGATATCCGATAAGCAGACAGACCGTTATGACTGCACAGGCCCTTTGGAGGCTTCTCCCACCTTAGACATAATGAGAAATGCTAGTGATTAATAGCCTACCATGGATGTGCACACTGGCAGCGTTTGAGAGAGGTCAGCCTTGTCATTAAGTTAATGTTCGTCTACAGTTTGGACTAAACACAGCACCTTTTATGGAATTATTGTAATTAGTCGAACCATTAGCCTTAATGGGGAGTAATGGCCAGTTAGATGTTATTTGGTAAAACAACACGCCAGAGGCTGAAGGTGTTTTATTACGACTCTATATTAAGCCCCTTTCTGGAAGGTAGAAAATGTTTCCAGATCGAGGGCAAAAATTGGCTCGGCCGCTAATTCACTTTCCACATCAAGCCCGTGAGGGACCACCCACTAGGAAAATAGGACCTGACGTGTGCGTGTGTGCATGTGTGTGTATGTGTGTGTGTGCTGAGCAGTGACTCAGGCAGGAGGGGAGTTTACTACAAAAGTGATCCGGCTCTTTTGACTCATGGACTTATGCTGCTTGTTAAAAGATGACGTTCTAATGTAACTATTATTTGAACAGCAGAGCTTCACTGCCACTCGTTTTTCAAGAGAACTTTTGATCATATATTAGAAATTCAGGTACGTAGACTGCCAGCCGTAGTCCTTATCATGTTTAATGGAATAAACTGAGGAATTTTATGCAGAATTTAGTAGCGGAGTCTATAGAGCCTGGGAACACTATAACCTTTGGCACTGCTGAAATGTCAGCACTGTTTTTTCTCTTTTTTGGGTGTTTTTTCATTCTGCATCGCTCCACGCACCCCCTCTAATTGTATGTTTGCGTTCGGTTCCCTTCGGGCCGTCCAACAGGCTACTGCAAGGCAGTAGAAATCCTGTGAATTTCGAATGGCCGGGTATATGTGCGCTGCAAGAAAGGGTCGCTCCGATTCTCACGGATGAGACTAGGCTTGTTAATCAAATGCTTTCCAGATCACACTTCAGCTGGGGTAATTACTCTTTCCGAGGGAATTGCTGCACACAAAAGCTTTTGTAAACACAGCCAATAACTACTTTAATTGTGGCGCAGGCCGGATGACGACCAGCTATTTGGTGTTTGAGTTGCAAGGGAAAAGTGTGAAATATGAATGAAACATCCCTGCTTTTGCTGTCTGCGAGATTTATGACACATTTATCAACTGGTTTTTATGCCACAGTTGGTGTTTGAGCTTGGTCACGGGCCATTTGCACTACACAAGCAACATCTTTCTTCATCTGTGTGCATGGTGTCGGCCCTTAGAAGACGTTGCCCTGTCCTCCTCTTAGATAAACCTTTTTCTGGAAATGATATATAGGCGTCTAATTGCATTTCAGATACTTATTTTCCACAGAAATGACTTTATTATATCTCACCAGGAACAGACAGTCAGCCATACATTGCTCTGTAACTTATCACAATATCCTCGTCATTCAGTTATCACATTCAGTCATTCAGTTATATATATATATATATATATGTATGTGTATGTAGAAATATATGTATGTGTATGTGTATGTGTATGTATATATATATATATATACATACATGTGTGTGTATGTGTGTGTGTGTGTGTGTGTGTGTGTGTGTTTGTATATATATTATATATTTAACATGTTAAAGTTCATGCCCATTAAATACATATTAAATTTGCTATAATTCACTGCAGTATTCATTGAAAATATTTTATAAATTAAATTATGTCATTCTAACTCGCACAGTGAAATCACTAAATCACTACTTCAATTGTGCATAATTAAGCCAACGCCACGGATGATAATACATAATAAATAAAATAAAAATAAAAAATAATAATTAAAGTAAAAAAGGCTGAGAATTATGTTGGTATGTATTTTAAAGCAGAGTGAAGTTTTAACAGCTGTCATTCATTTTCAGACTGGTTGACTTTTCTAGCAGAGGTCAATATATCAATGTATATCAAATTTTACAGTTCCCCTTAATGTTATGCTTTAATTTGGAATACATCCACTAAAAGAAAGTACATTTACATTTCTACTAGCTAAGTATGCACTTTTTCTTATTTGCCTGTATATCAAATTTAATTTTACATTTTAAATAAATTTTCAGGCAATATTTCAGTTGTTTATTAGAACATTTTAAATCATTCATATGGTTGTCGGTTTGCAAAATAAGGAGTTTAATTTGGCTAGGTTTACATAAGGTTCTGTGGTTTAAGTGAATCCTTATTAACCTATATTACATTTTAATGTGCAAATCTGAAATTTAAACTGAACATTCAAACACTGTAAACCTATGCTAAATAGTTTTTGATAGATTTTAAAATATCTTGTCATAAAGCTTGAGACTTGTAAGTGGTAGGTGGCCATATTTCTCTAGTTTATAAATGATCCTATACTTAAACTGAACTAAAAGCAGACTGCCACTTATGCTTTTATTATGCATTTTTAACTCTCCCCATTCTTTGAAGAGAAAAACAATATATATATATATATATATACTGATTGCCACAGCTTGCCACATGTGATCACAGCTTCCTTAATTGATGTTACTAGTAGTATTGCAAAAAAAAGGTTATTGTTGCCTGTAGTTAACATCGTTGGCCAATACATTGTAAAATAATGTTTATTTCTGTTGGCATGACTTAATTTAATGAGTCATTTGTTATTTTCAGTCTGATGGTGATATTGTTTATTGATAAAGACAAAATGTTAAAGGAATATAAAGCCACATTCCACAAACCCCCAAATTAAAGAAATCTATTTAGGCATGTTCATTTAAATAATTCAAATGAGCAAGCTGGCTGACTCATTTAATGTGCAGCTGACTGACACATTGGAGTTAAGATTTTTATTTCAGTTGAATTGGCTAGCTCTTCAATTTGACCAAAGAAGTCTGGTTTGTCCCAAAAAGAGCTGACATACCGTAAAAGTATAACCTCATGTATGGTGTAGCTTTGATACTCCAGCTGCTCCAGCTCTTCTTGACAAATTGCATTTATCTTCTTTCCATTTAGCTAAACCGTGAATACCTTTCATTCCCCCTTTGCACAGTTTATTGGCGTCTAATGGCTTGTATTTTGGCCATGCTCCTCTGTTTAGACACAGCCTTGTCTGTTGTGATGGTGATTGAGCAGTTTTTGCGCCTTTGAGGTGCTAAGTAACAATTAGGCCGAACTTAGCAAGAACCTGAGAAAGGGCCTCTCCTAAAACGGCTGTATCTCAACCACCACGCTCTGCTCTGTTTCAACACCAAAAGGCATGAAAACAAGCGCCCATGGCCTTCTCGTGGTTTATACTTTGTCTCCTCAGGTGCTTGCATCCCTTCCATCTGGGATTGGTCAGGGACGACCCGAGCACCCCGAACACTTGCGTATCATCGTTGATTGCACATGGCAGCCCATGACCTGCACCGAAGGCACTCTGCTGCCATGGAAGATTGACGGTTATCGATGCAGAAACCCTTTGCTAATTCAGCGTAGAAGGTTAGTATGCGTTCTTCAATGAGCCAGGCTGATAGCTGGATAACTGTTTTAACCTCATCTCTGAGCAGCAATGCCATCCATGATTTTCTTGAAAGGATTGAAATATTGAAGGACAAGCCGGGTTTATGTCCTCTGGAACAGGAACAGGGCAGTAAGTTGAAAAAAGTCAAAAAGTCAAAGTGTATTTTCGCTATTTACACCAATCTAAACAATGCAAAATTAGTTGTATAGCTAATCCACGTGCAACTTTCAAGTAAGACCTTTATAACTAGCAAATAAGTCATATTATACCCACATAAATGTTTTAATTACTTTACAAAGCAATTTACCAAGTCTCAGCTTTTTAACATATGATGTATTAGCTACTATATGGCTAATCCCAATACAAATTTCTTCATGCCTGAACTTGCCAAACGGATTGAGCTCTACACCACTGACTTTGATTAAATGATTTACCTGTTCGAGACTCTCCATTCCATGCTATAGAGTGAAATAAACAGTCACTGGGAATTTACATTAGCAACACTGTGGAAAATTGTGCCTCTGAGAATGGCTTGGGCTGAATGATGGAGTAATAAAATCCACTTTGTATACAGTGCATATCTCATCAAGGTACCTGCACTTCCTCACCCCAAGCCCCCTAAAAGCCATTTTATCCCCCCACCCCACCCAACCACGGTCCCGGCTGAGAAAAAGCCAAGTGCAATTCCTCTAAAACAGTTTGTTTCTGCATCAGGCCATGATATAACACCTCCTAAAAAATGGAGCAGTTAAAAAGTAACTTGTGGCACACTGGATATCAGACAAGCTTACAGAGAAAAGCAATAAGTCATGAGAAGCTTTGTATTACAATGATTGGTACCACAGGTAAGGGGTTGACACCTTGCTATTGTCTTGCTATTTTAACGACAAAACACAAAGTAATACAATCTACAATAAAGTGTTCAAACCATAATTAATTAATAGTAATCATCCCAATAAGCAATTCTTCCAAGCAATGCAGTTAATTAACAGTAGGCACAATCAGGACAAATCATTCTATCTCCATTTTTGTTGTTTTTGTATATATGTATGTATTTATCTAATTATTTATATTTTTATGTATTGTTTTTTTATATGTTTTGATGCCATGCTGTTTAAACTGTTTCAAATATCAGGACAAATGGAGCAATAGAAATGGTTTAAATTAATATTCATTTCCTTATGTTGAGTATATTTTAAGCTTTTTTCAAATTACTTTTTTGGAGACCTGCCAAGGATGATATCCACTCTTTATATTTCTGTACAACCTTTTGTTCTTTCATTTTGAATAGTTTGGAGCACTGATACATAATTCAGTGATTATGTTCAATGTTCACAGCAGGTTTTACAAAAAGATAGTGTATGGTCATGACTTTAGTTCAGATAATTTAAATTGCACAGCAAGCAATAGCCCTCAAAAGTCCATTTTCAATGACATAAGCAATCAAATAGGCCCCATATTCGCACCAGCCCTTATTTTTGCCAGGAGGGCCAAGCAAAACATTTCTACACCCAGACATCTCCCAAACAGCTGCCAAGCATGGCCCAAGGTTAAAGTGTATATTAGCGCCTAGGACATGCTGCTAATGTAATTCCTGTAATGTAACTCCTATGAGTGTGTACTCTTCCCAGGCTGGCCTGTGTCCAGCTGAGGCCAAAGCAGCCGCTTTGGACGAGTGAAGGGCCTTCGTTCTCTTTGCCGTTAGGACTCGCTATTGCCAAGCAGACGTTTAAATCCACTCCCTCTGTCATTTTAAGTGCTTCTGTGGCTTCATTTATTGCTAGGCACTTGTAAACTTTCCCATAAAAAAACCCTTGGTGAACCTCTACTGAGGACGTTAAGTGTAGTTTGCTATTTATCACTGGTTGCAATACAGCCAGGCAGATGTGCGCTGAGGGGAACCAAGCCAGTGCTTTTCAGGAGACGTTATCGTCACTTAGTTAGAGAACACACTCATCCCTCAGCAATTCAATGACACGATTAATAGCTAATCTGCTTATCATCCTGAGCAGCTTCACGTTGGAGGCTAATCCTGCCTATTTAAATTGTTGACTTGTTTGATGAAAGATGTCACAGTGCTAAGCTTAAAAATCACAGCAATTCACTGCCGATAAAATCGTGGTGTAATGTGTCGATTATTGCTCTCTTGTAGATCACTGAAAGAACCATAAAGCAAGTGTGATGGATTATGCAGCTATGTGATAAACATGTATTGCATAATATTTCTAGAGTTTTCAAAGTTGCAAATGAACAGATCATAACTAAGGGAAAGTTCTTCTGAGAGCATTGGCCCACAAACAGTAGAATACATTTGTTCTGAGCAAGACATGCTTAAAGTTGGATAATATTTAGAGAGTATTTTTTTAATCTTCTGGTATTTTGGAGCAGTAAACTGATCATTAGGCAATGAAGATAGCAATAAGTTTAGCTTTTGATACACCAGACTTGTTAAGACATCTGCAGCCATGCTAAAGAGAAGGAATTCTTAAGTGCTCCCTAGAAAAATGAGCAGAAAATGGAACGCTCTGCTTCCTTTCTGGCAAAAAAATGTTGCTTTACCATGTCGGGTCAAACATTCTGGGAAACAAAAAGGCCTGTTAGGGATGGAAATTCTTTTTTGGCCCATTACTTTGACATTGTAATTATTGCATAGAGAACTTAATGATTCATGTCAAGAGGATTAGCCTGTAAAATCTCGGTAAAACAAAGCCTTGGCACAAGCCTCTTTTCTACATTTATTGTGAAACAAACAGTCTCCAAACAGTGCATGTGTTTGTATATTCGTCGTAAATAACAGGCAGCTTTTGGTCCTTGGTTTGAGATGTACAACAATTACAGAGTATTAAGTAAAATGACAATGTTTGTTGCAGTCTGTTTTGGAGGTTCTTGATGCCACCAGCTGTAGCCATTACAAGCAGAAAGGTGTAGTGAGGTTTAATGCCTCATACTTCTTTAAAGAAAAGAGGTATAATAACTTTAGCAGGCATAGTAATGTTACACAGCCTGTTGGAAACGAATGGCATCTTTGCCCTTTTTCCCCCTTTAATGCCACAACATGCAAATGCCTTGTGTACTCGCAGGCTGGGGTAACAAATTGCCATATCATGTGTTACAATTACTTCTTCAGTCTTGCCAGCTCATACATCTTTTCAAATGAAATGATTTGAAAGCTATGAATTGTGGCCATATTTCAGTCTAAAAGAAACAAACCACTAATTGCGACGTGGCCTCTCAGTAATTTCGAAGAAGGAGCCCAGAAAGCAGTCCAGAGAAGGTGGGGAGGGGGAGGTCATTTAGCCCTGCTTTTGCTTTATTTTGGTTTCGAATAACAGACACTACTAATTTGGTATAGGCTCGACCCTTGACCCCCTGCCTCTCCCTGGCCGGCCGCCCCCCAGGGGAGTGTTCCAATCAGCCCGTAGCTCCATCCCTGCTACCAGCCAACTAGGGAGACTGCCTTTTCCAAAATGTTTCTGCTAATTCCCATTTCCTTTATAATCACAAGCTTTTTCATGTGAGTGGCTATCCTGCCCTGTGTGTGTACGTGGGGGGGATTGGTGATTACTCCCGGGGTCCGGGGCATTAACCCCACCAGGTGTCACTGGATGGCCTGTTTACTTCTGTGATTAATGAATGAACTAAAAGTCTTTTTACACCCCCCTCGCACCCCCACCTTGTTAAACAAGGAGCGTGCCACTGAATCAATTGGAAAAGCTCAGGCTAGCCTGCACCCTATCAGCACCACAGAGGCCAAAGTGTCCGAGCTTTGCTCTTTTTGTATTAGTCTAACGGCATGAGTGTGTGTGGGGGGCAGCGCAGGTGGAGTTCAGTAACAAGTGCTTTGGGGTAATGTTTGCTTTAAGGGCCGTCACTAACACCAAAGACGAACGTTTCTGAATGCTTTTACAACCAAGATTATTTTTCCTTGTGATGTGAATTTGTACTAATATTACACAGTCTAGTATGTTGAAAAGAACAGGGAGATGTGTTTATTCATATTTGTCACATACAGCTGCCTACTAATTATCATGATTATGATTGTCCTTCTTGTATTCAATGTTGTTATTGTTGCATTTTATTTATACTGCGTCTTTCGAATGCTCAAACAGCACAGCTGGATCTCATGACATATATAATTTTAAGAAAAAAACTCCCTTAAGGCTGAACTGTGGCATAACATAAAAACAACATCTTCGTTGCTCATGCAATGTAAAATTTACAACGTGCAAAACACGTCCCCCTTTTAGCTTTTAGTGACATGCACAACACACAATTAAATGAACATGACTGTAATGACCTCCCTAGGTACCACAGTTCAAATAATATTTGTAGCCACCACAAGGACATGCCAATTACTGCTGGCCTAATAGCTGTTTTTCCTGCCATATACTCACAACGTTAAAAAAAAAGAAAAAGAAACGACCTGGGTACAGAAAATGATCTAAGAATTGGAAAATATGTCTTCAGTTTTAGGGATTTTGCTTAATAGAAAGATACATTCATGTATGCCTGTTGTGGACTGTGCAACTGCTTGGAAAACCCATGGATTTGTCTATAAATGCCATTTTCCTGCCCTTATTATTCACTGTTTATGGAAAGTTTCACTCGAGAGGAACAACACCACCTATCAGAAGAGAGATTATTTACATTCATCAGTCTGTATTGTTATTCATTCATACATTCATAACTTGTATTGTGTCTTATATCATGTATGCACAAACAGCTTGTTTAATTTGAAGGAATATAGAGAGGTTGGGAAAAGGTCAGGTAAAAATGAATAATGGCAAGTCTCTGGTACATGAATAAAACCAGTGTAACAGAGGAAGCAAATAAAATGCAAGAAAAATGTTTGATATGAGCCCATTAAGTAGTGTTGAATTTTAATAGTGAATTTGTTAATACTAAATACTGTAGTTAATATTACTCACCATATCAAAAGGCTCAGTGTTTAGCAATACATGCATAACAATGCAAAAATAACTGCGTTATTATTAAAGTTAATGTGTACTAACTGTGCTTGGCACATTTTCTTGGAATAAGCATGCTCAAAATGAGTCATGACAGTTAATTTTAATCCAAAATCTATAGTGGGTCTACATTATAGGCTTATCTTTTTGCCATTTCCTGTGTACAGATGAGTGCCGAATGAAGAGTAGACCTCACACACGACTCAAAAGAGCAAAAAAAAATACCAATCACATCACATTCAACAGCGGTGTTAAGCCATTTCCTACAGAAAGGCTGCTGGGCTGGGTGAAAACAAGCCAGTGTGTGTGTGTGTGTGTGTGTGTGTGTGTGTGTGTGTGTGTGTGTGTGTCATCCCTGCATTTCTGATGGAGTACTGGGAGAGAATGGTGAGGAAAGAGTGTGTACACAGGTGATTAGTGAATCACCCTGTCCTCTGCAAAAGAGGGGCCAACAAAGGGTCATGTCAGTCAACCGACAAATAGCTGAATGTTCCCTCATAACCACCATACTGCAACAACACTCGGCCAAAAAAACTAATAGTGCTCACCTAATGGAAGGCTGGTTGAAACTGTTTTGATAGCTCGGCTCATCTGAACTGAGAGCTCTCTTCAAACATTCACTTATTACATATTTGGGGAGGATTTCTTGGTGAAAAGTAAATACACCCAGACAGAACGACAGACCTGACAGTGGTGTCTTAGATCATCAGGTTTTTTTTGTTGGTTTGTTCCCTGTTCATGTAACGCTATGTGTCAGTGCACCCACATAGCTTTGTTAAACCTATGGTTTGGCCCAAAATTAAGTTCACACAAATTTCCCCTTACTCCAAATGCAGTCAATCAGTTTCAACATGTTTTCTTTCAGATGAGTTTGTTTCTTTAGTTCGGGACCTATGAGGCGAATGTGGCTAAAGAAGACTAGCTTATGGCCCACCAGGTTAGCATTGTGTAACCTACTCAACCACATCATCCCACACTTGCTTCTGACCATTATTAAAACTACTTCAACGCTTGAACCACTGGTGAATCCAGGATTCCATTCCACTTTCATATAACAGAAGAATACCTCAGCCAGTTTACATTGTTTTCCATATGGGTACTGAATACTAAGCCTTAGGACATGATAAGGCAAGTGAACTAAGCTGGTGATGCCATATGTATCCTCATAACTTTAGTGCAAAGCAAGAAGCAAACTTTGGCAACTAAACATTGCTAATGGCTAATTTAATGCATTTGGGTTAAGGTGGAATATTTTTGGCCAAATCATCACAATTAGACATATACAATATATTGATATGTTCAGTTAGTTCTGATTGGCAACTGACTCAGAAAGGTTCTCCTTCTCCGCCCATTGCTGAAATAATGCTTAATATAAGCTTCATTGTCTCTACACAGTCATTTGCTTTAAACTCTTGCCCTCTCTGGAGCCCCTGCAAATATCCACATTGTGAATGAGTGACTAAACAAACATGAAGTGCCTCTTCAGAGCCTTAAGAGCTGTAGAGATTCACAGATATGACAGATGAGGCCACATATAGGGAGGGACATGCAGAATATTACCATCTTTGTTTTTTTTGTATTTGTTTTCTTAGTATATCAAAGTTCCATTTGAAGATGACTGTTTAAGTAAAAATTACATAACAAATGTCCCAAAATTACTAGTAAATCTTGATACATTTATGGTATTTAGTAGATGATGTATCAAAACCTTGAAACTATTCTTATGTCTTATACCTTGTAAAAGGCCAGCTATATATTGTATGATGAATAAAACAACAATAACATTTGTAATAAATGTCTTACTTGTTATTTATCTTATATGTTATACTTAACCCTAATATTATTGTTACACAGTATAGTATCACAACATCATTCGCATTAGTAATGAGGCATCAAATAAGGACATATGAAGGGTTAAGTTAAGGAAATACAGGGTGAGTAATTGCCCCAGTAAGCTGGTCTTTTTATATTGTGTACACATTTCCAGTAGAATCAATCCAAATGATTTAACATACAGTAAAGCTGAAGTTGTTTTGTCATCTCCTGTAAAGTTATCATCTAAAAAACAAAGGGTTTTGTTATGAGACTGACAATATGCAATTATTTACCCATTACATTTAGATTTCTATGTTGAAAACGTCTGTGTAAAGCTGACTGTTTGGATCCATTTTTCCATTTGTCAGGTTTGGACACTTTGGCTTTTTGGTACTAAGAGTAGAAGCAATAAGCATATTTGAGCAATTCAGGAACATAAAATGACAAAGCATTTACTCAGATGGTTACAATGACGAAGTATAGCCAACAGGGTCCCATTTGCAAGTCAAAATATTTCCTCCCAAAACCTACATGAAGTTATTCTCCATACCAGAAGACTTTTAGCCCCATCACTGTGTAATGGAATACATCATTATGAAAAGTACTATCATTTCCCGCATGACATCCTGTCAAGTGTATTCGACAATTTTCTAAAGCTTGCGTCCTCTAGCTCAGGAAACAGACTTGTTTAATAATGCGCTCTCCAGATGTGTTGTGCTTGTCCAATTTCCTTGCAAAGTAATAGCAATCAGCGTTGTTACAATGCAACACATTCCTCCAAAAGAAAACGTTACCTCGAATATCTGGAAGATTACTCATATTACAAAAGGCGGTTCCATTAAACAGGGAGATGAGAGTTGCATTTGAAGTTTTAGGATTTTCCAAAGGTTTATGAAAAGCTCAGTGCATCTGCCGAAGGATTTGAACAAAACTGTTTAGACAAAAAATGGAGAAAAGGAACTACAGTACAAGTCAGGACAGCTCCACCGTTCCCAGCATACACTCAGAGCTTCGAAAGACATACAATTACATCACTGCACACAAGACCGCAGGCCATTTAGGCACTTGCTGACAAACTGACTTGTAGCACCTATTATTTGAAGCTCTTAATGGATCATGGTATAATTGTGGCAGTCAGTATTTCAACAGTTTTTATAAAATAGCTTCACTCTTTTTTCTTTTCCTCCCCATTTTAACTCATACAGGCCCTACTCCCAGCCGTTGTTTTGAGGACCATATGTCAAAACAAGCAGGGACATATTGTCAGTAATTTGGAGGGAGTTTCTGGAGGGTGGGCCATGTTGTGACTTCCACAGGTGGAGAAAAGCATGAAGATTTGCAATCCATGTCCATAAAAACCTGTCACTAAGGAATTTTGCTAAGAAAACTGCCTGAGTATGAGGGAACGCAACAGAACATGCTTTTCAGAGTTTTCTCGTTGTGGGCACGATGACTAATTTGAGATTAATGAAACACAAACACTCCATTTGTACCCAGTATAACTGGCTCAGAGACAGCCAGGTGAGAAAGGCGGATGAGACGGTAATTGTGACAGTTGTGATTTGCTGTGCTGTGTTGGCTCACGTGTTAACATGTTTATCTAACCTCTGAGCGAAGGAGGCAGAGGGGTAAATGTAAGAGGCTGTGACACATGCTTGAAAGAATTTAATTAAATAGTCAAACAAGGCACTGGAGTTGAGGATGAGGGCTGTGAGTGCCGGGAGGACTTAGAGTTGATGAGTTAAAAAGGCCTTTAAATGACCATTTGCAAGCATGTGCACTGATTGGCACTGGTGAAATGGGGTTGGGGGCTTGAGCCAATGCCCTTTTGTATATGTGCCCTCTGGTCGGTGTATGTAATATGGCCTAGTTATTAGGCTGAGCACTGACTCACCCCAAGAATAGAGTTCATGGTTTCATTCCATCAGCATCATCATTCATCCAGTGCAATGTGGATCACATGTGAAGACTTCACCTCAGTAACATCAGCCTGTCATTGGAAAAAAAATCAATAAAGAACTGTTAATCTTTTTAAGAAAGTGTTGCATGCCACAATGCACCTATTTTGAAAAACAACCACATAAAACATTACAACTTTTCTTGCTACAGATGGGGCCTAAAAAGTATTGTTTGGACAACAAAGCTGGAATTGTAACACTCCAAATATTTATTGGGGTTTTTTTCAAACATGATTACACTTTCTCTAAAAATGTTTTATTTTTTTTTAAAATCTTCCTTTAAACTCCAGCTTCCAAAGATCTGTGCATAGGCCTAACATGTTTACTTTACAAAATATTTTCACTACAACTCAAACGTTTAAAGAAGTTTATTTACAGTTGGTACTCAAAACTCAAACCACATTTGGACCAAAAAAGGTTCACTATGTATTTTTAACAATAGTTTGGAAAAGATTATCAAATATTATTTCCTTGTTCAGGCAAAACCTACACTTCATTTTAAAGAAAGACACTTTGATGCACATGAAGCTGAGCGTTGGAAGCAAAATGTATCCAAGGATAAGCAAATACCTGCTTTTTCTTTTATTCTATTGCAAAACACCAGCACCATGTACAATTGTCCCTAAATATTTGATAGGCAGTGTAGATTAGTTACACCACTTGTGGCTATTCATTGCAGCAAGTGTTGCTTGCAGGATATACCACAAGTTCTCAGACATAACATATCTTTTCACACCTGCTGATTTCCTACAATACGATGCAATTTTAGATTTAACATCAGCAAAGAAATATTTGCTTGAAAGCGCAAAACTGGCATAGAGTGCAGTTTTTGACACGGTAATGCCTCATTTGCTGTAAATATCCGGTAAAATCAGCTAATAAACAGACAGATGGGTTATTTTTTTACTTCAAGTAAGTGGTGAAGGGTTGTGAATGTTCACGATGTAAAGAAAGGCATTAACCTAAACCACATACCCAATGAGGTGATACAGTTTTCATGCACTGTGCTCTGAATGAATGAAGTCACTTGCTGCTTAAAGGTCAGTGAGACAGAGAAAAGCACTGCCAGTAAAAAGCTCTGCCTTCCTGACACAAAGATAGGAGACGTGAATTACTTAAAGCATACAGTGAAGAGGTAGTTCAGTGAAAAATATTGTTCAAATGGGGTTTTAATTTCATTTTAACTTTACTGGAGCTACAGTACATACAGCATTTATGCGAGCCAATGAGAGAGCAGAGATATACAGAGGAAAAAAGAGGCAATAAATAATCAATCTGAGATAACTCAACAACCTGACACAGTTTGTGGGAAGGGTGTGATGTTCTGAGCCTGCAGTTTATGTTAATTGGCCTGAAGTAAGATGCTGTTAGTTAGTAGCATTAGCCTTGTAGCTCAAGAGCAAAAAAGAAAAAAATAATGATTGTAAAAAACATGTCATGTCTAATTAACCTTGCTTGGAGTGAGGTGTAAATTGTTTTTAACAAATATTTTAATATGTTATTATAGACATCCCATCTCTCCCAGAGGTTCCGGGAGTCTCCTGCACATAATGGCTCCCTGATGCTCACAAATTATATAAAATATCCTATTTTATGAAATCAAGCAAGTGAAATGGTGAATTCGTCAGTTTGGTGTCCAGCAGGATCATGACAGTGCTCCAAAAAACAATATTAAACTCACTTTACCCCAGACTACACTGAAGTGTACTTAACAGGGGTCAGACATAATCACAGTATTGCTTGCTGCACTTTTCTACTGCCCATAGAGGGTTAAAGGACTTTCAGTGTGTCCAATGAAAGCCAATTGGCCTTTACGTCCCATTTTCAACAGGATTTATGCCCCCTAGCCTTTTACTGGGTTGTTTGGACTCTATGATTGCTAAAGTTGGACCACACAAATACTTTATATACTTGCCATGACAGCGGTCTTCTTTCATTTGATTATTTAAGATATACCTGTGATTCAGGATCATGCACTACTATTCTACAGTCATTTTTTCATCTGTTTATTAATGTTATTGAGTCTTTTGCTCTGACTACATTTATTGATCACGTGTGGTCTTGGAAGTAAAGCACATATTGCATTGCTATAATGGTTAATCATGGTCAGAACTTTGCTAAGACATTATCCCTGATCGTGAAAATATCACTTTTATCCTATTTTTGTAGGATGGAGTATAAAAACTGCATGTGTTTGGAAAAATCTTTTTTTGGCTGACTTTGATGAATGGTGACAAATGTTTTAGTGAAAGGTACAAAGTTTGATAAATGACACCCAAAGAAATCCAGCTAAAGTTGATGATGCAGAACAGAACTTGAATGGGGGTGTAATAACGTGAGGCGTGATGTATTCATCCCATCTTGAATAAACATTAACAGTGAGAACAACTGGGGGAAATGAGGGTAGTTCTCTCAACAGGGCAATGTCGCTCTGGATTTCAATCAGGCTTTCAATTCATGTGACTTCTCTCTTTGTTTCTGTGAGTTTCCCTGAGAGCCCACCATGTTCCCCCCCTTCACCATGGCGTGAAGCCTAAAAAAACCTTGCTAAATGTTCACACTTCACTCACAGAAACGTCATGAGTGTATTTTCAGCAGCGTCAATGGCCGTGTTTCATTCCTTTTCCTGTTTTAAAGCCTGAACGACGGACACAAACACACACATACACACACCAGTGCGGCATGCACTTTTCCACACAGTCCCTGAAAAGCTTGGCCGTAATGAGATGCTATTTGACATGAATGCAACATTTGGGCAAGCCATTTGGCATATGTGAAAACAGAGAGAGAGAGAGAGAGAGAGAGAGAGAGAGAGAGAGAGACAGACAGTAAATGGGGGGTTCTACAGAGAAGCCTACAATGAGTGAAAGAAGAGAGAAAACAGAGATCGGGAAAGAAAGAAACAGAGGAAATGAGCAGATAGTCAGTTAGAGAAAGTGGGTGATTAGACAGAGATAGATAAAGGAAACAGACTGTGAATGAGAGAGGAGAATGGGAGCAAGATGGAAAGGATAGAGAGAGAAACTAAGAATGAGCTAGTGAGAGAAAACAGAGATAGAAAGAGACAGAAGAGATAGGAAGAAAAAGAAAGAGTAAATGAAAGAGAGGAGAAAGAGAGAGAGTAGAAGAGAAAGTGAGGGTGGAGAAAGACAGCAAGAATGAGAGAGAGAAAATAAAGAGACAGTTATAGATAGTAAGAGAGACAGAGAGAGAGAGACAGAGAGAGAGAGAGAGAGAGAGAGAGAGAGAGAGAGATGGAAGAGAACAGAGAGAGTAAACACACGGGAGAGAGAGAAAGAGAGAGAGAGAGGACTTTCGTGAGCTCTCTCGCTATATAACTGAGCCCTCACTGCTCTGCTGCAATAATAGAGAGGAAATTGAGCATTAAATACAAATCAGCGGTTATTAATTTTAGCATGACAGCAAAAGGTTGCAGAGGTTGGGCCTTTCAGCAGCTCGTACAGTCACTGCTCCTTCACTCACATGGCACTGGAAGAAAAGGGGGAAGGGGGAGATATTCAGAAAAAAAGAGAGGGACGGCAATGACTCTTTGTAATGCTCTAACATCCGACAAGTGTTAAGACGGCAACAGTAAATCTAGTTTGTGTAGCTTCGGGTTATAAACTGACTGGATAATCAGTATGATAGATAGATAGATAGATAGATAGATAGATAGATAGATAGATAGATAGATAGATAGATAGATAGATAGATAGA
>JBBIGC010000131.1:12526659-12537169 GCA_037576955.1 Lepidarchus adonis
GTGTTATTCCAGTTATGACCTCTTTTTTAAGTGTTATTCCAGTTATGACCTCTTTTTTAAAAAAAAGTGTTATTCCATTTATGACCTCTTTTTTAAGTGTTATTCCATTTATGACCTCTTTTTTAAGTGTTATTCCAGTTATGACCTCTTTTTTAAGTGTTATTCCAGTTATGACCTCTTTTTAAAGTGTTATTCCATTTATGACCTCTTTTTAAAGTGTTATTTTAGTTATGACTTCTTTTGTAAGTGTTATTCCAGTTATGACCTCTTTTTAAAGTGTTATTTTAGTTATGACTTCTTTTTTAAGTGTTATTCCAGTTATGACCTCTTTTTGTAAAGTGTTATTCTTGTTATGACCTCTCTTTTTAAGTGTTATTCCAGTTATGACCTCTTTTTTAAGTGTTATTCCAGTTATTACCCCTTTTTTTTAAGTGTTATTCTTGTTATGACCTCTTTTTAAGTGTTATTTCAGTTATGACTTCTTATTTTAAATGTTATTCCAGTTATAATCTATTTTTTAAGTGTTATTGCAGTTATGACCTCTTTTTTAAGTGTTATTTCAGTTATGACCTCTTTTTAAAATCTTGAAGATCTGTCAGTTAAGTGTGTGCCATCATGCATGTTTAACACAGAAACCATTCACATAATGGAGAGCCTATTAAATGCAATAAGTGATGTTCAACAGGCTTTTCTTCAATTGGTTGTATTTTATAGATTTCAGAAATATTACAAATTTGAGAATGAAGATGCTGGGGGCATTTTAAAATCAATATCACAAAAGATGCTACATATAATAGATGAAACTGGGAAACTGGGGGTCATCTTTAAACTCTGCATCAATGCTCTAATTTCATTAATAAACTTTAAAATATTAAATACTTAAAAATGGTTAAAATAATTTAACAAAGTCTGTAGTTGGGAAGAAAGCTAAGTAAGAAGCTGTTATGAACTCAAGTGCTGGACAAATGGTCAAACATAGCAGTTTAATCTCTAACTTACTGTCTAAGTGGCAGTAGAATCAATAATTATTATTTTTTTCCAAAATGTTTCAGTCTAGGTCTTCTGGAATTCCTGGATATGTCACTAGCTGCATTTACAATCAGCAGCCAAACCAGAATATTGCAGCTCTATCTTAGGATCTCCACTGACAGAGCAACTCTAAAAATCCTTAATAAAAGGTGAAATACACCAATCGGTGACAACATTAAAAACAATTGCCATAAAAACACCTGGCACCTACACATTAGCAGCAAGTTCTCTTAGTTCACTTAGTTATGTGGATTTCTTCATATGTTAATTAGGGGTGTAAATCACAAGTTACCTCATGATTTGATTCTACATGGATTATTTTAGCCAACTGTGCGATCATTTTTGATACCTTAAAATTTGCAGTCAGTCACCAGTATGAAATATGATGAAATTTCAAACAACCTGTTGCATTTTCCTGATCTCAGACAGGTTATAATCTGAACATTAGTATTAAAGGACAAATATAATGAAGTAGTTATAAGCATAAGAACATTACACCCATCACTGGGCCTCCTGCTCACCTCCTTCACTAGCTTTAACTACCATGGACCATCTCCCTGTACTTTATATGTATATGCCGGATCTGTTACCAACAGATAACAGATCCTATAGGTTATAAGCTATAGGTTTCTAGCTGCTAGATCTGGAAAGTAAGATTGTTGAATTTCCTTCTGCTCACACCAATATTCAATCCATCACATCATGCCCGATTTGGGTCGATGCATAGACACAGATCAATTAATTGTTACACACCTAAGGTTAATGCGCTAATATGTTACAAGTAAAACACACAATGTCTTATATAAGCTTCAAATGTCTGTGGTTATCTAAAGTGATGAAAATGTGCAATGCCTTTAGTTTGTCACTGACATACTACAAGAAAACCACAGAATGTGTTCAGAGCCTGGTATCACTGTAAACGTGATGTTTTGATATTCATGGTTTAACTGAATGCTTGTCCTATAGAGCTTCCTTCAGAAATCATATCTATAGCAAGTCTATTTGAGGTTGTTTAAGAGGATTTGGATGCAATTTGTTCAAGCCTAATTGGTGGTTCTAAACTTCCATTACTTAGCTACATTAGCATTATAGCGCTAAAGAAAATCTAATGAAGCGAAGTTCAGACACCTAACAGGTCTTGGTTAATTGACTGCACTTGAAGAAAGTAGAAAACTTGTTCATTTTCTTTTTCTTCTTTAAGATACGTGGTTGAGTAATTATTGGGCAAACTGCTTTTTCCAGTTGCCCGAAATGCTGAAGGAAGCATTGTTTAGCAGAGAGAAAGCACCACTGCAGCTTATTGAAGGTGAAGTCATTATGAGATTACTGTGTGCAGATGGCAGTAAATAGAGGACTATCTAAAACACAATGCACAAAGCAACCTCCCCTTGGGCCCTTTGCCATTGTTTTGGAGCATATTCTACTGATCACGGATCAGTTTCCAAATATGAAATGAAAATATAGACAAATATTTGTAAATGTTTTGGGCTCCGTTGGTACCCCGGAGCTGGAAATATGAAGTCTCGTTTCCTTCACTTCACCACAATCTCAATTTGCATCAGTAAAATAAACAATAAGAATGTGTAATTACCCCGAAATGCATACAGCTGGTATCATCACTACTCAAACAGCCATTTTCTTACTTTTTCTAAAATACCTTCCTGAACATAAACAAAGAAATAATTATGCTCTTTGACTGAGTTTTGAATAAAAACAGGTTTCATAGTTGTCCTAATGCCAACTGCAGAATAGTTTTTAATGATTTTCTTTCTTGATTTTGGACTAGGACATTTCTATTGATTTTGAATACAAGTTACTTCTTCTTCTTCTTCTTTTTTTAAATTTCTTCTCAGTCATTGTCTTCAGCATTATAAGCACCACAAACCTATATTTAACCTTAAAGCATGTCGAATACTCTAAAGCTTTTACAGGCAAAACTGTACATGTTCCCTGCCTTAACGGTTGAACGGCCGACACGTGTTTAGTGTCTGATGTTTATATCAACTATTGCATACAGACATAGTAGTATATACATCATATACAACATATATTAAAAGGCAGTTAGAGGCAACTTTGTGAAGTTCAGGCATCCTCTAGTGGGTTTAGTGCAAAATATAGATGAAGATGAAGATGAAGAATTAAATAAAATGTTTTGATTGATTGATTCTGTATAGAGTAAGTAGAAAATTGTGTATTTTTAATGTTAAAACAAATGCTAAGAAAACACTTACAGACAGATAAGTTGGACTTGTAGCAAAGCTGAAGAGGCCTCACAATTTTGAAGAAGAGTGATGGGCTTGAACTTGTTATTGAAGCTCCAGAAGAGAACATCCTCTGTGCTCTTGTCATGTCTTACTTCAGAAAGGCCCTGAAAAGTGGGGTTGACTTTAGGGCTGGATTTTGAAAGGAAAAGGGCTTTTGTGCAGTAATTGCTCCATAATGAGGGCTCTGGTGACCTCCTGCCACATCATGGCCATGTTTTTTTTATTTACTCGTCTGCTCCAAGCCAATGGCTCCGTTAAAAACGCTGGGGGAAAAAAACAAGTCGTTCCAAGCTCCTGCATGGAATTTGATTTCTCCCAACAGCTGTCTTGCTTTATTTGACCATGAAGCAGGGGAAGCACCCATCTCACATCAATCATGCGGGGTTGACGTTTCCTGCAAACTGTGCTGCGAGGATAAATGGTGAGGCGGGAGGAGGTGAGGGCTAAAATAAGAGCATCGCATTGGCAGGGGAACAGCTGGAATGATGCTGTTGTTTATGTGGTCTAATGCCTTGCCCCATTAGTTTGATGTCGTTGAGAAGTCATTTGCTGCACTTTAGGAGAAGGCTCAACACTTACATGGAGAAATATTACTTCCAATAGGATTCCATTGTGTGTGAGGAATAAAGCACTTTAGGACTAATGAATTTTTCATGCTTGCTTCTTTTCTTCTTCAAACAATTATCCTGAAATTGATCTGAACATTTTTAACTTTTGTTCTTATAATTACAAACAATTTGTGCAATGGCTTTACCAGCTTTACTTTTTGACTATAAAACGAAATGCTACTAACGCTGCAGGCCTGACTTATGGACTGGATGTATTTTAAAGCAAATTATAAGCCTCCCTTTGATGGCTACACCAAGCAGAACACACATTTTGCCCGCTGCAAATTATAAACTGCAACCGTTAAGCTTTCAGACACATACAAATAGTGTTTATTTTAAAGGGTGGCTTTGGGTGAGTGCCCTCCGCCTGGCATGGGCCTGCAGACCGGAGGAACAGTGGAGACTTTATTCCTCATCACCTCAATTCTTTCTCAATTCCACCGTCTGAACACCACCTCCCAGAAGCTCTATGGCCGCTCAAACTCAATGAATGGGCCGTAAGTCAACCCAAACATGTATATGAGGCATAGAGACCCTTAAACACAGTGCTGTAAGTTTGAACCTTGCAACATCGTAAAAATGTCACCAAGTTGCCATTCTTCAGCTTTAGCCTTGTATCGTAGGTTGTAAAATATTAAGCGTGGCTCATTCAGCCAGTGGCAGTGTGAGTTTAGACCATATTTTGAAGATTTTCCCATCCGGGCCGTGCATTTGTAATACTTCTAAATGAATAGGACTCCTATCTTAAAAGTGCAGGCAGGCCTCAAAGCCACCACCACAGCAAACAGCATCCAACAGTAATAACCGCATCCTTCTCTTAACATGAGGGCCATACGTTTGACATTATCACTTGCAATTTCTTTTTGAACTGAATGACTAAAAAGTGTGTTGTCAAAGACAGTCCAATGAAAACAAAAGGCAAAGCATGGCTGCAGAAAAGTGGAGCGCGCTTTGGCCGAGTTGGGTTTCAGTCTAATTGGGATCATACGCAGCATGTGCAGTTTTGGCACATACGTTAGATTAATCAAAGCTCCTTTAATCGTGTTCAACTCTCCTGTGTGTGTGGCTGGGCGCACTATCAAACTCATGCCTGGCCTGCACTGGCTGTGCTTAGGTTGGTGATTAGGTTTGTGTGTAAAGGCTTTATTAAGTAAAGTTTCAAAGTGTCAATTTATTCTAATCCATGCATCTGTAAGAAACGTCTTAGCTAGTAAACAATTCGTAGATTCACAAAGACTGAAGGTGAATGCAAAGGGGAAGCCCACAGATTTTTCAAAATGTCTGTTTAAAAAAATCTAAATGTGCATGTGGAGATTTCTTTATGTTGGTGATGCTTCAGAACCAGTGACTAATGTCTACAACCCACATACAGTCAAACCGTATTCGCTCGCACCTATTGGTCTGGTCCCTAAATTTGGCGAGAGGAAGGGGTTACGAGCAATCGAAACAGATTAGTGACGTACGTTGAGAAATGGGATGTTGAAATTGTGCAGTAAAAATTAAGTAATGATGCTGTGGAGGCAACATGCATGAATGAGTAGCATGCATATAGCTAACATCAGTTTCTCTCATGGCAGTCCTGCATTACCGTAAAGCATTTAGTAGGTGTTCGACTGAATACTACAACCATATATGACAGACAAACACTGTGAAAAAAAGCGAGCCACCGAAATAAGCACAAATTGCTGTATGTCCCCCCAAGGACCCCCCTGTACTGTAGCAGTTGTCAATTTAAATTAAAATGTAAAATCCAACTGGTCATACTAGTGGAGGCGAACCAGTCAGTCAAAGAACGGGGTTTCCTGTGCTGATTGATGATCCAGAAACCAAGCAGACTGAGGATGCATCAGTGGTTGGTCCATCATACGTTAGTGCAGCCCACCCACCTACAGCAGCAGCAGCAGCAGCCAACCTATAGAATTAGCACAATTGAGCACATTTTAAGCAACAGCGCTAACATGGACCCAAGCTATAGATGGAGAAATGCATGCACGGGTCACGCTCTGTGTTGTGGTGAGGGCGAGAGGCAAGGATTGGCGAGCTAACAGTGGCAAGCTAACAGGGTTTGACTGTACAGGGGGTCCTCGACTTATGAGATACTTGTCTTATGAAACTTTGTGGCTAGGACGCTGCACCATGTTGGCCTCCTGTCCATAGACTGTTGGGTTTGGCTCCAGCTTCCCCCGCAACCCAAAATGGGTTAAGCGGTATAGATAATGGATGCATGGAATGCTGCCTCAATAGTGTGAAAAATGAAAGTGAAAGTAACTTTGATAAAATGCTAAAAATAATGCAACGCAGAGCCTGAGGTGAAAGAATGTCTCCCTTAAGTGGAATGACAGTGAAATGGCCCCAGTGTAAAGCACAGTAGACACTTATGTAATGGGGTTTCAACTTAAAACATATGTGGTGGGATCCCGTTGTAAGTTCGATATAGTATATATAACTATAGTATAGTTATTTTGTTTGCTAATCACAAATAACTAATAATTAAATAGGGTTGTTTTGTATTCATCTTCCCTATAACACACTCAGCACAATTAATGTTTTTCAATATTTTAAACATTATCCCAAGACTACCATAGAACAATGTCTTAGGCATCATGCAGAAAATATAGGTAGCTATATTCATATAATAACTTCGTGGATATAGTATTTAGAGGCATTAAAGCTTCAGATGTCTAATTCCTATCACCATCACTCTGGCTTGAAATGATGAGCTACAATGGGCCATTGCACACCAAATCACTATATATTCATTTTAAGATTAATTATGCAGTAATTTTGGAAAAAAGACCATTTAATAGAAGATCATAAACTGATATCCAAGCAGTCATAACAGTCAGACATAACCCAGGTGACAATGAGCTACTTCAGAAATGGAATAATCACTTTAGACTCAGATGTACAATTGTTTGTTGCATGGAAGGAAGAAACACAGGCCAAAATTATCAGTGCATTTTAGGATTTGTAAATGTGCTGAATAAAACGGAATACCCAAAGCCTTATTTGTCTGTTTTCATTTTTGACATTTAATTGAAGATGCAGTTTTAAATAAAATAGCAGCTTCTTGTTAAAAGGGGAAGTGAACTTGGAGCAGGAGCTCAGAGCTAGTGTTTACTTACATGGCAAAACCCAGAGGTCTGAAAATGTAGCGTTGGCATTAATAACATTTTCTAATCAGGCTAATTTTAAAAGTTGGGGTGACCATCCACTTCATTCTTCACCCACCTGCCCAGCTGCCATTCTGCACTGCTGGTCTATAGCCCCTTAATGATTGAACTGACTCACACATGGAAGTCCAAATGACCAGATTCCTCTTGGTTGACTCTTCTCCTGATTGTAATTTATGCTGGAGGTTGTTTCCGCCCAACACTCAGCCTCAGCCTGCAGTGTATCCCGGAGGAGAAATCCTGACTGGAAAAGGGGAGAAGCAATAGGAATAATCAAAGATGGGGAATAAGAAATATCTGCAAAAATATGAAAAATATCTTTATTTCTGCTAATTCATTTAAACTGAATTTTTCACCTGAGAAATGTAATTTGCTGTCATGTCTAGAGAAATGCGTATGCTATTTTGGCAATAAGTTTCATAAGAATTGTTTCTTAGAAGGGATACAACTGATAAGGACTATTAAATTAATCAATGTCTCAAATGGAAAAATTGCAGCGCTAGAATGAATGCCAGTAACTCTGAAAAGATGTCTTTTCACTTTGCACATATAAGACTTACAGCAAAAAAATTCCCATGACTTTCACTTGTTGACCAGGTGTTTTAAAGGCTTTTAAGTTTTCGTGATGGACATTTTCATTAATAGTGATTGTCTTACACGAATCTAAATTTTTATTTACACTTTTTCACATAAGTAATTCCATATCACACATGTTACATTTTCACATTGTCACAGGATTTACAATGTCACGTGATGACGTTATTCTCTATGTCACGTGTTCACTTGTAACCATATGATCACAGTGAAACTGTTTATTTAATTTTAACGGATGCAGTAGATCCTCCGGTCACTTTTTTTATTCAGTAGTTGGCCAAACCTTTGGTTTCTCCAGGATGTTGATGAAGTAGCTTGGCGAGGATAGTGTGACGCAGCTTTCTGACTCCTGGTGAAAACAGGTAATGGAAGATGCTGAGCTCTCCCGCGTCTTTCGTGGACTCTTTTGTGGACGTGTGGCTGCACCTGTCTTTAATCTGCATAATAACCGCGACTCGGATATGGGTGAGTACTGACGAATGGCCCAGCCGTTCGCCTGAGACAGAGGGGGGTTTGGGAGGGGGGCTGCAGATGTGCATGAATGCCCACCCCCACCCCCACGCCCGCATACACACACACACACACACACACACACACACACAATCAACAAGTGGAACTGCTACAAAAAAGACCACCAAGAATAGGTGTAGCATGAAGCAAAAGTGATGAGTTGGAGCCCAATCAAGTTCGTGCCCAAGAAACATGGGATGAATCCGAAATGGCTCAAACTCACTACATAGTGCACAACACGAAAGTTAAAATACAGGCCTCTGACCCTACACGGCGCACAAAATCCCAAACAAAGAGCTGCGGTTCAGCCATGCACCATGTACTGGATAAACAGTTCACTCTAAAGGTGTAAGAAGTCGACCTTGGGGACTTACATTGCGCATTGTGTAGTGAGCTTTCCGCACTCAGCCCGTGGCTATAGGCTGACACGTCACTTATTACGGTTCTGAGGCGAGTGTATCTGTCAGTGTCATTGTTCATCTCAATGACGTCATATCCGGTTTCAGATCTTTACACATTTGAAGACGGAAAATTTATTAATGGATTACCATTTTTCTCATGCGCACATATTTAGTCAACAGAGCGAGTAATTGTACAATTATAACTGTCTGTCTATGTTTGCTGACTCCAAATAAGTTCGTGCATTTCTGAAGCTATAAGAAAATCATCGTTTTGGTGTTTTATGCTTGATTGTTTCCTGAACCTGGAAGTCGCTTTGGACAAAAGCGTCAGCCAAATGAATAAATGTAAATGTAATGTAAATGTTTTATTCCCTGAGACTGTCTGCGCATGTGTGGAGTTTATCCCGCTCCTCTGCTCTGTTGCTCCAGCTGACAGTGTTGTGTTGATGGTTTAGGCTTCGTTCGCTTGCAGTGCATTAAGAGTTTCAGTCCATGATAAATTCCATTCACTTCAGATGACGTTTATTTTCTACGGGCCCTTTACCAAAACAGTCCGGAGCGACATTTCACCACCTGCACTGTAAGCCCGTCTCTTTTGCGCAAGTAGGATCAGCGGCAACATTAGCGGCGCTGGAAGGCCTTCAGAAAAGTAACTTGCCTTTGGCAGGAGAGCGCGACGTAAGGATGGAGGGAAAAAAACACAAAAGCCGATGGTGTTTCGGTCTCCTGCTGTTGTTATTGTGCACTCACGGCATTAAGTATCTTTAAGAACAAACGCTTTTAGCTGAAAGGACCATCTTGTGGTCTAGGGGCGCTTAAAGCAGCAAGAGCTATCAACAGGATCTCACTGAGACCTTTCATAGTCCTTCTGCTGAAAGCTAACAACATCCTTCATCAAACATCGCACAGTTTGTTCACTTAGCTATTGCACGTTCCCTTGTGTTACGAAACAGCGAATGAAATACAGATTATCTCTACTTTTTTCTCCGCGACTTTTATAACAGGACAATAAGCTTATTGTTTTATCCGAAAACTTTAAATGTATTCAAAAGAAAATAAAGATTAAATGGCCCCAAACGTTTTTCATTTTTAATATTACACTGTGTGTCAAACTTATTTCCTGCGCACCCTAACGTCATTTCCGCCGCAGCTGCAGAACTTCCCGGTAAATAAAAGGTGTCTGGTTCCGACGGTCGCAATTGAAACGGACATTGAGACGCATTTTCGTGAGGAAAGACAATGTAGCCTAAACGTGGGTTGAGCAGATCATATTGTGCGCCGTTTTCTAAATATGCTGTTTTGAAGGGTTTAAATTAATAGGAGTATTTTGCTTTCCCCACATGATTTAGCTGCTATATCCGGCAACTTGCAAACCTGAGAGTTTTCCACAAAAAAATGGTGTCTGCGCTCATAGGGTTGTGTTCAAAACGCGCCAAACTGAAAAAAATAACACCCATTCACACACAGACACACACACACACACAATTATTATTATTATTGTTATTATTATTGTTTACATTGTCGTAAGCATTATGCCCCTATAAGCGAGTGGTTGGTGGGACTGGTGAGGAAGAAGAAGCAATTAACTGATTCTGTAAGAAGATAAGGCCACATCACTGATGCTGCACTATGCTCACACGCTTTGCTGACATGTATCCCAGCACTGTGTCCGATGTAAAGAAAGTTCCGCACATCATACACGTTAAAAAGACATGTTGAGTTTACATGATTCAAGTGGTGACATGAAAAATTTACATAATCACAATTAACACAAAAAATTTTCTTAAAAGTAGCAGGTGTGTAATTGGGATGGGTTTAATTTGAATCACAAATAACCCCTGACACATTTCAATCATGAACCGTTTTCAAGATTTCATAAGAAAACTTTTAATTTGTTAACTAACGCTTTGATGTACTGAACAACACATATA
>JBBIGC010000131.1:12537269-12566258 GCA_037576955.1 Lepidarchus adonis
GTGTGTGTGTGTGTGTGTGTGTGTGTGTGTGTGTGTGTGTGTGTGTGTGTGTGTGTGTGTGTGTGTGTGTGCGAGATCCTATTTGTAAGTTTTTACACAATGTTTTGCAAATATGTTTATCAATCAAATCATAATCAGATGTAATCAGTAAATTAATTTACTGTGAACAAAAAAGTATTTATCACTTTTTAATCAAGTAATTGAGACCATCATATTACAAATACAGTGATCTCAAGTTGCTGATCTTGATTGCATTGAAAGCTTAACATTTATTAAATATTGAAATAAAAATCCAAAAAAGCATGCAGTCCCTTTTGTTTTTGAACAAATCATTCTCATCAAAATTCATTTTCATTTATCAAAAAAGGGCTCCTCTTAAAAGTAAAACTGAGATGGCAAATAAAGACTTATTGCTTATGAGTAAATTGTTTCTTCAGTCTTTTTTTTATTCATTTCATTTTGAGCTGTGGTAAAGTTTTCATGATTTATTGAAGTATTTTGAAGACTATAATTTACTCCTCTGCATCCTCCACATCACTTTGTAATGCTAATATGTAAATAACACTGTAGAGAGGTTTTGTTGACGCGTGACTCTTTCTAGGTGCGGCTTAAACACTGTAATTAACCTGCAACGCCCAGGAGAACACGCCAGCTGTGGTTATGCACTGGAGCCAGAGAGCGGATTCAGCTACCGCCCTGAGGTGTTCATGGAGGCAGGAAGTGAGTTTTTTTATACACACACACACACACACATACACACACACACACACATACACACATACACATACACACACACACACACACACACACACACACACACACACACACTGCTGGTAGGGCTAATGGAATCAGACCTATCCCCCATTGGTTAACCACCATGGTGCTAATTGTTTATGATTAATATTATCAGTAGTCAGACTAATGGAAAAAATATGGAAGGACTTTAGTGGAATCTGAAATCAGTTAATATGATTCACCACCCTATCCATTTCATGAACCTTGGGGAGAAGGAAGAATTGACATGCTAACAAGCTCTCCTGAGAGAGGTGCTTTTTCTTTATACACAGCTTCTGGTAAATTAGTCTAAGCTTTCCATAGAGCTCAGCAAGTTATTTGCATGAAAGGTCGTTCAGCCTGTGGGTGAAATTGGTGCTAATGAGATTTTCTCTGGTTGCTGTCTATGTGCAAGAGTGAGCAGTTTGCTTGTCGTGCATTTTGGAAATTGAAAGATCGGAAAGATCTGTTTTTCCTCATGTCTTCATTAGTCATTACTGTGTAACTATTGTAGCATTTTGTCCTCCTCAGTCTATTTTTACAACTTTGGATGGAAGGACTATGGAGTAGCATCTCTAACCACAATCCTTGACATGGTGAAGGTCATGTCTTTTGCTATGCAGGAGGGTAAGATGGCCATCCACTGCCATGCAGGGCTTGGAAGAACAGGTTGGTACTGATCCATTTTTATAGTAGTAAAAATAAAATGTATTGTTTAGTATTCTTGTGTAATAGTTATCGTTTTATAACGTATCTAAAACTAATAATACAATACCTTTTCATGCATTAGATGTGTGTTCTGGCTCAGACCTATAGATTTACAGTATCACTGTGGGTGTCCTGGTTAAACTTAATCTACTTTGTTAGCTTTTAATATTATTAAATAATTAGTTCAAGTTTAGATTTTTTTTTTTTTTAAATACACAATCATACAGAGTACAATAGGCAGTGAAATGCTTTTTAACTTTATGTATTGTAGTAAAAAAAATTTAACAGCACATTTAAACAGTTAATAATACTAATAATAATACTACTAATAATAATACTAATAATAATAATACAAATAGCAACATAAAGATGAAAGTGAATATAATTGATATCAAGTCTGCTTTATAGAATTCCTTCAAACTGGTGGCATTTTCTTTCTCCCTGATTCCAGCAATGACACTAGTGCTTCCCAAATCTGCTAACTGTCCTGCTCTATTTTAAATGGCGTTTCTCCCTCTCCATCTAATGAGTAAAAGGTGCCACCTAGTGTACTGAAGCAGCAAATATTAAACATTAAAGCCAGACGTGCCTAGGCATTTTGTCTTGGGGAGCCAAAATGAAATATTTTTGGTGGGCAGGGGCTGTAAAGGCCAAAATGTAAAAAAAAAAACATTTTCTATATGCAATGCAATTTTAAGAGCAATACAAGAGTGTAATAAATGTGTATTGTATAAAAATATGTGAGGTTATTCATTGAGTGTTGGAAGAAAGGGGGGGGATTAGGCCATGTTTCTGGCAGGCCAAATCAAATGTCTTTACAGGTCAGTTTTGGCAAATGTTTTGAGGGCTTTTCCATGCATTTTTGCCATTTATAAGGTCTATAACAATGAACAAATTGAATTCTGAGCATTGAACCAAGGGTTTACTATAGCAATAGTCTTGTATTGCCAGCATGCTTTCACTTGGTCATGTAACACCATCAGTTTGGAGAGTCTCTCACAGACCTGCTTCACTTATATAAACATATACGATATGTAATCCCCTCTATATTCCTGCAGAAGCTCCTTTGTGGTCCCATGTTTAGTTGTTGTAACTGTTAAAGTAACAATATAACCCATTAACACGCACTGATTTGTCTTCATGAGTTCTGAGCTTCAGAGCAACCCTGAACTGCAGAATAAAAATCCACTCTTACTGCATGTATTAAGTTATAATGAAGCTCTATAGCTAACTGTTTATTACCAATATCTCTTCCTTACAGGCGTCCTGCTGGCCTGCTACTTAGTGTTCACTTCTCGGATGAGCGCAGATCAAGCCATTTTGTTTGTTAGGGCCAAAAGGCCCAACTCCATCCAGACCCGTGGCCAGCTCTTGTGTGTGCGGGAGTTTGCCCAATTTCTTGTGCCCCTGCGGAGCGTCTTTTCAAGCACCGAGCCTAAGGCTCATGCAGTGACGCTCTCACAGTTTCTGACACGCCAACGCCACCTGCTGCACGGCTATGAGGCACGCCAGATGAAGAATGTGCCAAAGATTGTTCACCTGGTTTGTCGCCTTCTGCTGGACATTGCAGAAAACAGGCAAACGGTAGAGGAAGAGACCCCGGAAATTCCGGACCTGACGGCCGAAGTGGAGAAAACCGTATCCCAGCAGGCTTTGCAGCAGTTGGGGAAGGAGTTGAGAGGGAAAGGAATCCCAATGCTTTCTACTCGCTCTTCAGAACCACCTGCCTCAATCATAATCAATCAACAACCTGAGCTGGATGACCAACTGCTCTCCGGCCAACAGGAGTTTGAAATCTTGTGGCAGCGTCAAGCCAATGCTAACAAACCTCAGCTATCGCTTCACTGTGGGTTGAGTGCCAGCGACTCTGCTTTGAACACACTGAACACTAGGTGGCAGCAGTTAGCCTGGCCCCCAGTGCCTATGTCAAACCTTTTGACCAACCACTGCGTATCTCAGAGCAGGTTAGTAACAGAGTCTCCGGATCTCCATTCCTCCAGACTTCTGCTAACACCTGAAAGCTGCAGCAGCCCCAAACCAGATATAACTGGTTCCTCCACCTCACTAGAGGAACCCAAGAAAGAACAGGAACGGACACCTCGCTCTCCAGCTTTCAGAAGGCGTGTGCCGTTGAAGGAAACGAAACGGAGCAGATCTGTGGGGTTTTCAGGTAGCGGCACTACTATGCTGTCTGTGTGGCGGACAGACGAGGGGAGAGGAGAAACCCAGTCCAACCATTGTGATAAAAAGCACTTCAGACATGATGGAACACAACGAGTCAGTGATGCATCATTCATTATGCTGCAGACTGAGCTAATGCCTGAAGCTCGTCGTGTTCTGGTGGCTAAAGCTCTTGCAATGGACACAGATGATGAGTGTCTCAGAAACACTGTTTCAACATGGCAGGTATGAACGATGATTCAGCCCACCTATCCTCTCTATTAGACTTCGTGTCAACAATTTTTATGGAACATTTCTAATGGTCAATATAAACAAAATAAAATTAGTTTATTATAAAATAATGTTGAACTTGATTAAAAGGGCACATGGGGATTTAAATATGTCAAAAAAAGAAGAGTTAAATGTTTATGCAAGGCTAATGGTGTATATTGGCACATAATCATTGCATATTCAGTCTATGTATAGTGACCGTGTATTGCAATTAATACAATAAGTATGATTTTGTTATCATCTATTGTTATAAACTATATGGAACTAATTCTAACAATTATAAATGTTTTTTTAACTTTAGCAGTCATTTCCATTTATACTTGCGTTTGGCAGACACTCTTACCCAGAGCAACATGCGCATTGTACTCTACAGAGAGAACCTGTTCCTCACACCAGAACCTAGACTTCAGTTAAGAGCTGTTTGTAAACCAAGATTTTAGATGGAAAAAGACAGTTTTGGGTTTTTTTGGGGGGAGTTTATTAGGACAGTTTGTTACTTTGAGATATGAAGTTATTATCTGAAGTTGTCTTGGGTCAGAGGTGGCTCTTCAGTCATTGTTTGAAGACTGTGAGGGACTTTGCAGATCTAATGGATGGAGGATGTTCATTTTAACACTTAGTAGCTTCTAGAGTTTGTGTTTTTTGTTGAGGGAGTGATGACAGCATAAGTCAGCATGGGACTCCTGTTATCGAATTTCTTCCTAAAATGATTTTAAATAATGCTATTATAATCATGGAAGATGCTGAACCCTGTGCATGCTGCACTGATACATCACCGCAGCACACACAGTAAAACACTCGTTGTGAAGAGTTTCAGAACTGAGCAGTAAAGATTTTGTTTTCTACCTGTGGCCATCAAACTTCTCTCTTCTACCTGAAGAACATGTATTATTTAGTAACAGTAACATTTAAAAGATCTTATGCAAGCACAGCAACACTTTAGTCTCTCAAAACTCTGTATGTTCAAAACTGCCAGACTTAACAGCTTCTTCCTTCAAGCCATCAGGCTAGTTCACCCCCTCGCATGCACACAGTTTCCGACATCATACCTCACACCAGTACAGTTCTCCTGCTTTGTTCAATATCATTATTCTCTCTGCAATAAAACTGTATTTATTTATGTCCATTGTGTTCATATCATATATAACTGCATTAATGCGACATCACTTTGTCCCCTTTCTGCAATAACTGCATTTCACTGCCTTAATATTTGCACTCTCTTGCTGCTATTTTAGTGACGTTTAAACGTTTTAAAGAACCATTTTTTTGTATTTATTCTTGTTGTATTCGGCTGCACTACTTGCACGGTTGGAGCCACTGTAAACGAAATTACTTTCTGCTTAACACTGTTGGTGATCAACTCTGAATGACAATAAAGTCTAGTCTCAGGCTATTTTGTCATTGTCAAACATTTCTTTTTCTATCTCACCAGTGGTCACCATCAGTATTACTACTTAATTTATCAACACTAATTCGTTAACATGTCACTTTCTACCTGTTTGGACTACCTTTTTACATTCGTATATTGTACGTATTGAAATATCTTTTCATGTATAGATTTTTTTTACCTCATGTTTTTTCTATTCTTTTTCTATCACTCTTTTCCTTAACTTCAAATGTTATACTTTTATCTTTCATTATTTTCTTCAGGATGTTTTCAGTTACAACTCCAGTGTTTCTGCTTCTGTGTCTGCTTTGTTTCCACGTTTGTTGCACTAAATATTTAATTGGCACAAGAATTTTCCTTTTTTTATCTTTAACATTTCATTGTTGTGCAAATCTTTTAAAAGGTGTCCTTCTGCAGTTCTCCGCATTTAGACCTCACCTGTCACTTTTCAACTTTCCTGCAGAAAGAGCTTAACTCCAGGGAAGGTGCTTGGGAGAAGCTGTGTTTGGAACAAGATCCACTGGTGCTCTCTGCTCTCATGTGGTCATGGCTGGAGCAGCTGAAGGAGCCTATCCTCACCAAAGAGGATTTTGAGACATTGACTGAAAATAGCCAGAGTCCCCAGAATGTTCTCAATGCAATGAACAAAGTAAATGAAAACAATTAAAACACTTCAGGATGAAAGCTTAATTAATATTTGATTTGTATAAGTGATCAGTTTAATTTAGCGTTTTCCATTTTCTTTCATTTAAACTTTCTTTCCTTTTCCTTTTGAAGGATTCATATTAACCCTTACATCTCTGTCCCTGTGTGATGTAGGGCCACAGGCAAACACTGTTGTGTATTCTGGACTGTGCTGCACACTTAATGAAACTGCCAGAAGAAATTGAAATCGCTGTCCTTGATCGTACAATCAAAGCATTCACTAGGGTAAGTTTTCTTACCCTACACTATTCACTGCCTCAGGTTTTGTTAAGAGGCAGTTTGGGAGCAAGTCCTTGAGTTACATTGGGGTTCGGTTCCTCGGAGTGTGATATAACACAAATTTTGATGCAAGATGGAACTCATGCATGTAATGATGCTGCAGAGGCTTTATTAAACAGCACTGTGCTTTATTAACAGCCGGCAACATGTATGAACAGTCTCATATTAGAGTAAAGCATTTAGGAAACGTTGCTCCAGATAGAAATGATCATTTTAATGCTTCAACATTCACCACAGCAGTAAACGCATTGGAGACGGTGACTTGTGGTAACATCACACTGACGGTGCCTTAGCACAGTGCACTATTAACCCCCCATCTCACCCACCAACACACATGAACTCTTATTCAACACAAATGATGAATAAAACACAAACATCTCAGCAAAAACAGCACATGAGGAATTCAACTGCATTAAAAAAGCCACAAATTTTCACAAGTCGAGTATGACGTAAATCGAGGACCCCTGTACAGTAATAATTCATTGAAACACTTCTTAGGATAAAACATTTTAAATAAGGATTTCCACCTTCAATCATTTTGTTCTTAACACAGCAACAAAACTAATCAACCTAAACTTACCAGCCTTGTTCTAGCACATTTCGAGCTACCAGTGTACTTGGAAATGAACATGTAATAGGAGCTCAAAATATAAAGCTCTCACAATAAATGTAATAATATGTCATATTTAATCACCGTATAGAGCCAGAAGACCATGAAGTATGGCTATTAACATAAGTCCTGTCATGAACAACATTAAGTATATTCTAGAAAACATTGCTGTTGGCAGTTACTGACCTTATTGCTTGTCATGCTACTTATGATCATTTTGTAGTTTTTATGCATTAAAAAAATTTATCTGTAGCCCTTCTCAAGTTTGCTTTTTTCAAAACAATTACAACTGCTCCACCAAACAAATGAGGATGTACTTCAACACTGCCACAGCCACACTGTCTTCAATTCAATGGCAACTTCAGTTTTAGAATGGTCTATAAGAGAATTATTCTTCAGCAAAAGTAGATAAAATTCCAGTTAACTAAGATTTCAGCAGTAATAGAACAGTAATCCAAATTGAATTAACCTTGTTGTTGCATGCTGCTTAATGGTTGAAAAAAATACACTAATTTTGACTGGCATTTCCCTCTCATCCAGGTTACTGCTGATTCTGAGAATGGACCAATGATCTATAAAGTTCTTAAGGGAATTTTGATCCCGGTTGTGGAGGACTTGAAAAGTAAAGCAATGGCAGAGCTGGAGTCTCCATGAATCTGCACATAAGAACCCTACTTGTACGCACTGTATGCACACTGCACTAACTCTCTACTCTCTCCCACTATGTTAACAGTGAGGTACATTTTTCTATGGTAGGTTATGGTGTAAGTCAGCAGGTTGGATGTTTTTCAGACCTGCTAGTTTGTCATGGTCTCTTGTTCTTTTAATGAATGTATTTTAACATGTTTTATTGTGCACTTAATAGGTTGTTTTTGACCTTTTGTTTGGTTGTTTGTTTATTGGCTTCTTTTTTTAAAACACTGCCATGTGTGTGTGTGCCATAAGTCCTGTGCATTTCCTATTTCACAGAATTTTTGGTTATATTTATTAAATCATAGTGCTATTTATTAACGCATATCTTTTGGAAAAAATTTGCATATGTACATAGAGAATCGCACAATTTGTGTCATGTGTAATTTCAAAAATACCTCCTCTGTTGACCAAAAAGTTTCACTGTGCAACATATTGGAATATTGAATATTTTTATGCTATTAATAGTAAACTAGAAAAAATCTGATTGAAATGACCAATGCAACGTTTGCTTTGTTGAGTGTGGTCTGTTTAGTTAGACAACAAGCAAATTATTTTCATAATGCAAAAAAGTGTAGATATGTTACAACATTGCCTTTCTGGTCATGCTGATACCCATCATGGTATCTTCATTTGAGAATGTAAAGATAGGAGGGGACTGCCCAGCCAGTGTCAAGGCTTATGCTCAAGGCCTCCTGCCTTATTTTTTGTGGCATTATTTGCAGCAAAACAGAAGGATGTGATGTCTGAAAGTACTGTGGTGTGCTAGGGTTTCAACTTCAACCTCATTCTTAATAAATTGTCATTCTAATGTATGAAAATGTATGCCCATTAAAATGAAGCTTAGCCTGTAGTTGATTTTGAAAAGTATCTTAATTGTCAGACTGCTATGGATTTGAGGGCACTTTTTGTCTTTAATCCCACGTGGATGAAATAAATATTAAACCAAATGAATGCAGTGTTTTTATTTATTTCTATTATAACTGGTTAGTGATGTATGGTCAAAAAAGCACAGTTACATAGACTTTTCCTTAACCCCAAAGTCATCAAAACCAAGATTACATTTTAATATGAATTCACAGGATTCACTTTGATCTTTTGCAAAAATTGCTATAACATCGCTGGCCTCCACTGCAGTAAACAACTGTTTTGACAAGTGGTTTATTTTAGAACATGTTGAAATAATTCTGTCAAAACATAGATATTGTAGGAACTTGATGAACACATCATTTGTAAGCCCTGGGAGCGCTGATTAATCTTTTTCATAACTGTACAGTCGACCAAGGTCCTAGCAACTATTCAGCCATAGTTGCATCCAAGGAACTGCAGTTCTCTCTTGCCTCTACTTCATGGTAAAAGATGGTGGTCCATGTGCACCAAAAAAAAATCAATGCTGGTCTTAGAGTTGCAAAAAAAAGAGGTTGCATCTGGACAATCCCAAAGACTTTGGGGTAATGTTTTAAGCCAATGGGTCAGCAGTGTAACTTATTACACAACACAAGTTTCACATTTTACAGCAAGAACATAGCATTCAACCAATAAAGAGAAAAGCGATGTGATCTCTTTTAAAATTATATGCAGTTGATATGCTCTGAGAAGGTCTCAATAAATTTTACGTTTTCATAGTGAAGTGAATTTCTGTCATTGTGAACACACCATTGCACACAGTGCACCACAACGAAATTTGTCCTCCATCACACGTGCACACGTGGAGCAGTGGGCAGCTATCAGCAGGCCCAGGGAGCAGTGAAGTGGGGACGGTACCTTGCTCAAGGGTTCCTCAGTGGTGCCCGGGCTGGGACTTGAATCTGCAACCTTCAGATCTCAGAGGCAAAGTTCTAACCACAAAGCCACCACTGCCCTAGTTGTGTACAACCTCAATTTCAAAAATGTTTGTACATTCTGCAAAACAAAAACAGAATGTAATAATTTGTAAATCTTATAAACCAATATTTTTAAATATAGAAAATACATAAAATGTTTAATCAGAGTAAATTTTAAGAAAAAATAAGGCCATTTTGAACTTAATGCAGCAACACATCTCAAAAACTGGGACAGGACAATTTCTTCACGGTAAAGCATCCAGTCTTCTTTGAATAACCGTCAATAAACATCTTGGATCTGAAGAGGTCACTTGCTGGCCTATAAAAAAAGTCAAATTTTCCCATTCTTTTCTGATACAGGATTCCAGCTGCTCAGTCCTGGGTCTTTATGTTAATATTTTTTTTCAGTTGGTAAAGGTTGAAAATTGCTGACAGGACAATTCGGCACCCAAACTCTTCTACTGCTGTTGTAATAGATGCTAAATGAGGTTAGCATTGTCTTAATGAAATAAGCAAGAAATAACCTTTTCTAAAAAGACATTGCATGGATGGGAACATATTGTAATGGTTCTCAAGAGGGTGAACCACCAAATGACCACTCGCACACAAGTTATGCCCTTTTTGAACCAACCAGGAAGTTGGCTAGGTTTATTCGCGTGCACAACCGGTCTTCAACAAGATTGACCTGTACACTGTGTTTCCCCTACTGGCTAGGATGCACACAAGCATGAACTTGTGAGCGAGAATAATGGTGGACGGCCAAGTCACAGAGTCACTGATGTCCAAACTTATCACATAGAGTGTGGCTTGCCCAGCCACCACTAGCTCGCTCCTACAACACAACATGGTCACAATTATCTGTGTCAGCCAAGTTCTCCCACCTGAAACACACACATAACACAATAAACAAGCACAAATACTGAACACCTGCACGTTCCCATAATGCCGTTCTCCCCACAGCCAATGGGAGCACCCCCAGGACCGTTACACTATGTTGCACTAAAACCTGTATATACCTTTCAGCATTGATGGTGCTGTTCCAGATGTGCAGGCTGCCAATTTAATAGGCACTTATGGCACACTTTTCTCTGTTCTCCTCCTTATTAAGGACATGGTGTTCATGTTTTTAAAAAAAAGATTTTCAAATCATCTGTCCACAGAACAATTTTCCACTTGTCCTCATTTTAAACAAGCTTTGACCCAGCAGTGTTTCTGGATTATGTGACTACTTCTTTGCAGGATAGATCTTTAACCTGTATTTATGAGTGGCATGGCCATTCACAGACAATGATTTCTGGAAATGTTCCTGAGCCCAAGCTGTGATTTCCATGACAGAATCATGTCTGTTCCATTTGCAGTCCTGTCTGATGCTCAAAGATCATAAGCATTTTGTATTGATTTTTGGCCTTGCTATTTTTCGTACAGAGGATATGATGATATTATGTACTAGGGCTGGGTATTGCCAACGACCTCACCATACGATACATATATTATATATTATATATTATATATTTTTTGATACATATAAAAATACATTTTGAATAATGCTTAAAAACAAGTATTCTAAACAACTGAACTACCCTCATCATTTTGAGCACAAAAGTGGAAAATCAGGTCCTTAAAATTAGCATAAAAGAGCCATATTTGATGTGAACAGATGTGAAAAACTTCTTTAGATGTGAAAAAGTTCAGTAGTGAGTTTCCACAGTGCCATTGTAATCCTTTTGTAAGCTTGCAAGCCAAAATGGTGTGGGCACCCCTGCCCTATACCTTGACAGACACTGGCGTTTGCGCCTTCCGTTGATAACACACCTGCTGATTCTCTGGAGTTTTAAATAATAATATACAACCTTAAATACAGGTGTAGCTAGTGACAAACTTGCTTTTTGTCATTGTGAACACACCCCATCACTTTATGGTACTACATCACAATGTGACCTCTGCATAAAACCCTTTCATACGTGGAGCAGTGGCTATCAACAGGGTCCAGGACCAGTGTAGCGGGATGGTACCTTGCTAAAGGGGACTATCAAGGCTGGGGCTTGAACCCGAGACCCTATACGATGAGCGTTTCAGCTGGAATTTCACAGAAATGGTTGGTATTTTGATGTTTTTTTGTTATTGGTTCATCAGCACTAAAGCAATATACAAAGTAATAGAGGAGAGTGAGTGCTAAATGCTAAATGCTACTTTGATAGTCCACATACGTGCTTAAAGTTGACCTTATAATTGAAAGTACTCCAAATACTGTACTAAAACAACATCATAACTTACATTACTGTATAAATAATGATATATAGTCTACACTTTTGCCTTAAAAAAATTAAGGATTACATACTTATATCCTTTAACTGCCATATTTCCTTATTCTGTCTTACTGAAGGTCAGGTGAAGTTAAAGAGAGTTGCCTCTTAATAGTTTTTGTTTACTATTATTAGATTAAGCTAAATGGAGAAGGCCACTTAGGTCTTTGGGTTTTTTTTATTTTTATTTTTAATCCTTTATTGTCCATCATTGGAGAAATTTACTGTCTGCATTTTACCCATCCGAGGCCTTAAAGACACACGGCTATAGCAGTGGGCAGCCACTGTAGTGACATCCTGTGTCTCCATCTCAATAAGGCCCCCTGCCAGGCCAAGTCCCTGAACCGCATATTTAATTTACTTTTGTGTTGTATTGTATTGTGTTGTATTGTATTTATTACGCTTTTACTGAACACATTAAGAATGTGGTCGAGACACTACCCACTTCTCCAAGCGATGAGCAAAAGAAATTTCCAGAAAAACAGCGCCTCCTGTCGGACGTGTAGTTTAAAACGACGTTGTGACTTTAATGCGACTTTTTTCTTTTATTTCCCGTGCAGTCTATAATCCAACAGACTGTATGAAATTGGGGGGTTTTATATAAAGAAGTGCCCTAACAGTAAACAATTTTTAACTGAAATAATCGTTAAGAATCATCTGCCCTGCATTAATCCTATCCACTCATCAGATTGTCCCCAAAACACGCGTCCTTTAGCTCGCTGTAGTCCAGCAGTGAGCCAATCATATCGTTTGCATTGACAGCGCAAGCTCTGCTTTGTCAACCGCTTGTTCACTGTGAGCCAATCAGCTCGCTTACATTCGCAGGACCAGCGCAGCATTGCTAACGCCTGGATGTGGCCTGGACCAATCAGCTCGTTTACATTCATAGAAACGGTTTTTCATTTGCGGAGCGGTCGTCTGCCAGTCAGCCAATCAACTCGTTTGTTTTCACAGCCTACAAGCAGTATGTCAACGAGACAGCCAATCAGCGTTTGCACATTCACAGGCTGGGCTCACAGGCTACTACATCGTTATTTAAGCTATCAAACCGCTAGCCTGCTGCTGCTGCACTCCACAGAAGTGAAGGTATGTCTGAAAGAGACGAGAGAGATGTTTTAGTTTTGGCTGTAAGAACCAAGTGGTGATAAAATTGTCCTTGTATTAAATATCTACTTTAAAACTAAGCGTTATGTTTAGGAAGTTTCAAGTATCCAGCGAGCTAGCAGGCTAGCGCTAATGTGAGTGAGTTGATGGGGGACGCTGCTGCAATGGGTTTAACTCCTCGTCTGTTGTTTTGGGCTGGAAACGAGAGCCTGGGTTATAAGGAAATATGACTTAATACGTAGGAAATCCTTACATGGTTATTGTGCAATCATTTGTACAACAGACGAGGTTCGCGCGGTACATGGTGGTTTATTTTAGCTAACTTTAGCTTCGGTGTCCGTGGAAACCGCCATTTTTCTCCTTCCAGTGAACGGAGGGAAATTTGAGTGATGCGGAGACCTGGGAAAAACTCGACCCGCCAATCTGCCCGCATTGTATTACAAACTTGGCAATTGACTTTTTACCTTAAATGCTTGTTGTACCTACTTGTAGGGTAATAACAGGCACGAGTTTGAGGAATCGTATGTCATTGTTCATAACGTTATAGTCGCCTCTGCGTTTAACGGAGACATGACGAGTGGAGACAATAACTTGATTATTTTATCCAAGAAAACTGATTTGAGTCTTTCCGACGAAAACGTTTAATTATATTTAATCGTCCTGTAAATTTGTCCGTCGTTGACCTTCCTGATCTGTAGCAAAAACTTTCTAAGACGGATTTAACTTCCTGCACCTTGCACACATCTACATTGACCTTCTAATCTCTGGAAGCAGTGTCTGTCCAAGCTGTAAAATAACTTCACTGTGTCTGACTGTACAGACCATCCAGTGCTTAGAATACATCAGAGATTATTTACACTCATAAAACTAGGATGCACTGTTCATAATAAATAATAATACTAATAAAAGCATCATTTTCATACTTTAAAATATCATTAAAATGGTCTGTCCTGCATTTTCTGCACTTCGATGCTGTATGTGCACAGGACCTTAGAAAGATGGAGGCCTACCATTTCTCCCAGTCTTTTTTTAAGCTAGTAATACTGGAATGATTTGAAAAGTTTGCGTGACAGTAAGAACTTGACTAGAAAACTTTACATTTTCACTGACTGTTAAAGCAAAGTCAATTTTCCTACAAAACAAAGATGTACATAAATGATTACTTCTTGACTGAAAAAATCTGCTGCCGCAGCTCCGTCCTTTAACACAATGTGATGTATTTTGACCGTCATATGTATAGAGATGAAAAAATGGTAAAAGTTTGAATTAAAATGCATGTCATAAGGAGACAAAAATAAACAAAGAGTGATTTTATTGCTGTGATATTTCACAAAAGTGTACCAGGAATGCATTAATACAAGTTTTTTTTCTGTACCAGTCCTGGTATTTAAAGTGAGGTAATGAGTGGCTACTTTTTCCAGTTAAAATCTGAATACCTCATGTCATGTGCTGTTTATGACCATTTGTTCCAAAACATGATGTATATAAGTTTTTTTGTTTTTAAGGAATTTTAATATTTGGTTCACTGGACTAAGTTCAACCACATTCCTTTAATTTATTTTATGGCTATAAGGTATAACTCATCACTTTTTCAAATAAGAACAGAATTTATTTGAAATCCATGATTTTATAGTTGATCGGTTCTTTTGCAAATGGACATTTGCTGCCTGTGAGGATTAATTGGCAATAATTGCAGAAGGAGATATTTGTGCCGTGTGCAGTAGATACATAGTGTGCATGTAGACCACCACTGATTAAACCACTTGGTGTCTCTTCTGCAGACTCTTGATTAGTTGCTGTTCCAAGACTAGCAGTATGGCAGTGGGGCTATAGCTGGGCAATATTTATGATATTCTAAGCATATTGTCATATGTCAGTACTTGGACACTGAGCAATATCTTTCATTTTATAGTGTTTTATTAGTCCAGTTTAAGTTAATTTGTTATACCGCGGATCTTAGTTACGTCGCATTTGACATACGAAGATTCGTGGTTACTTCGCTAGCTCCTTGAATGTTTTTTTAAATAAAATTATGGTGTTTGTGCTCAGTTGTTGTAGGATTTGCCGTGTTTCATGGGGAGCAATGCATTGTGGACTATGTAGTGTCTGGTGTGGGAAAATAGTGGGTAATATGGGTGGAAAAGAGATTTTCTGTCTGGAACGAGTTTGCAGCACATACAGTAGTAGAGTTGAACACTTACTAAATCCTGTACGGTAATACACCCAGAGAGACTAGTGTTCGCTATATACGTGCTATGTTGTGCTTCCATGTTGTTGTGGGATGTGGTGTTTCAAAGGAGCAATGCATTGTAGACTATGTAGTGTCTGGTGTTGAATATGGGTGGAAAGTAGCGGTGAGAGGCAGTTAGCTCCCTAACTTAGAAGTAGAATGCAGTTCAATAGCTATTAAATGCTTTAGGTTAATGCATCGAGAGAAACTGGTGTTCTATGCGCAAGGTTCTTACTTATGTTGCACTCTGAGGAACCGACCCTGATGTAACTCAAGGACCCCCTGTACTATGATGAGAAACACCAAATAAAAGTCATTTGTACTATAGTGATCTATTATTTTCCCCACATCATCCACTCTTATTCTACAGTGCATCTGTCCTGTTCTGCCAACGTAATATATAAAAAAATCATTTACACCTGAATGAACCTTATTGATGCCTTCACTCACTTAGGAGTAAAAAGGAACCTTGACAAAATTATTGATTTTATGTACAATATATAGTGATATATCAATATCGACTGATATGTATCAGATTTTTTGAATGGCAAAGCTAAGTATGGGCTCTATTGGGGAGATTAAGTTAAGATTTTGAGATTATTAGATGGTGTTCTCTTGCCCCATTGATCTATCCAGTGATGTTGCATTAGCAGCAGTTCAGAAATATGCAGCAACACCTTACTTGAAGAAGTATGTGTTAGCTGGCACCCTCCTGCTTTTGGTTACATTGTGTAATGTGGGACTTGGCAGTTTATCCAGGAGAAGGAAAGGAATAGGCTGAAAGTGTTTTTGATTGAATTTACAGTTAAACATTATGAACACACTTTCGTCTTTGTCACAGGAACACCATAATTGCTTATTTGAATAAATCTGAAACTCATCAAATTGCTATTGTGTTTCCTGTTGCAGATCACAACAGATTTATTTCTTCTTTATTTACCTTCTACCACTGCTTTGAAACTTTTAATTCCTGTTTGTGCCTTTTTCAGTGTTACATCACCCCCAAGCTACTGTGTGTGTTCTTTGACTTTCCTGCACTGGCTTTAATATTTTTAGAGTAGTTCTGACTATAGCACAAGTTAATACTTTTGAGCATTTTTGAAAAAGTTGACCTGGGGTGAGGTTTTCTGAGACTAGCTATGTCCTTACTCCTACTTTAAAAGTGGTTAGCTCTTCCCTTCTTTACTTGCAGCTATATTTGAATATTTACCTTTTGTACTACACTTGGCGTGGCAGGTTCCCAGTACTGGACTACTAACATCTGTCAAAAGTATTTTAAGTAGCTGTGTCATCCAACAATTCAGATCCCCTAACTTGGCTCTAAGAACAGGTGGACTGCAGCTACCTGCTGTACTAAATCTAACTAGCGGTGCTTGGGCAACCAATCCGTCAAACCAAACTATTGTATCATACGGGTTAATTCAACAATGCTGTAGTTGCAAAGAGCCTGTTCTGTTAGAACTGCTATATCATTCTAATTAATGCAATTTAAAACTTTTGTCATCAGTTAATCCAGGTTTGAAATTGAGTAAGCTACAGAAAGTAAAATAAGTATTTTTATTTATTTATTTATTATGTGTGTTCTATAGAAAGCCACTAAGCAGTAATAAATATAAAGTTTTGTATAATTTGGCCTGTGTGCATTGATTGTATAAAAGTGCATTGGGGATGGGTTGTTCTGGTCCTCTGACGCACACTGAGACATCGAATGCATCAGCACGACCCTTTTATTGGCATGCATCTTCAGAATGACCTCACATCACTGGCCTTTCATTGGCCTTTTAAAGATGAATACGCAGCATGATCAGCCACTGCCAGAATCTGCGTTAGACTGGTCTTCCCCTGGCAACTACCTTTGCCAAATGCCAAGTGATCTAACTTAATGGGGTACTTACTCCAATGCCTTTAGAAATTTTTAGAGGATCTCTTTCGTTTGCCAGTGTCTGAGAGAACAATTATTTTGGAGCAGCAGGAAGCTGGTTTTAACTCTTGGGTTCTTGTCATTTCAAACCCATATGTTTTACAGTTAAATTGTTAGAATTATTAGAGATCGACTTACTGTTGTTTTTAATTTTTTTTTAAATTATTACTTTTACAATAATTGCATAAACAAATACAGGTGGCTTTATGTTTTGAAAAGTTTCACCATTTTATTTTTTGTTTCACAGTGACAGGCAAAACAAATTCTCAGGATACTTACAACTCCAAAAAAGTTGGGACACTGTACAATGTAAATAAAAAAAAAAACAAGTGATCAAGTTGTGTAAACTCTAAATAGAACAAAGTCAACATTTCTATTGTTTTCTGAAAAATAAGTGCTCAAATTCAATGCCAGCAACACATTTAAAATAAGCTTGGACAGGGGCCATTTAAAACTGAAAAAGTTTGGTCTTGTATAAATGAATGAATGAATGAATTAGTTAATGATTTATTAATTAATAAACCTAACTAACTAGGTTAATTGGCAACAGGACTGTAACATGATTGGGCATGATTAGAGCTTCTTGGAGGCAGAGTAAAGATGGATAATGAATTGCCACTAAATTAAAGTAAACGTAAACAAACACGTACTAAATTATCTATACAGGTTTTTAAGCAACGTGCGCTTCAATCAGATTTCTTTTTCAAGGAACCTCTTGCTTATTTCATCATGCCATGCCAGGCTGTATTCTGTACAACATGTCTACATGCCTACAGTCCAGACTTTTTACACATTGTAAACATTTGGTATTTCAAGAAAGATACCGTACAGAGGTGTTGCAGCTGAAATTCTATGTGGGGCAACAATGGCAAACTTCAAACTTGTTGCAGTTGGTCTTCTCAGTTCCCAAATGTTTACAGATAAATGATTTTTTTTTCATAAATCAATACAATTAGTTGTCTTTTTCTATTTTTATACTATTGAAAATGGGATTGTAAATTCCACTTATGAAGGACTGTTCTCCAGTGCAGTTTGGTTATTTCTCTATTTAACTTGTTTCATCATATACATTAATTGGCAGGTTTTTAAAATATGAAATCACCAAGCTATTCAGGACACTAGCCCTCTAAGATTACTATGAAGGAATCACAAATTGATCATGTTCAGATTCCTCCATGCTTCAGATTTATTTTTTTATTATTTATTATTTATACTTCATGTAATCTGCAAGCTTCACCTAATGGTCTTTCAGTTCACTCTTCTCTAATGTTAGCAGATGCTCTTGTTTTTCTTATCAGTGACATCAAGCTCATTATTTTTTTAATGAAGAGGCGGAGCTTAATCACTTCTCAGCTGCCCGGAAGCTTTGACCATTCCTCTGTGAATTGCAAAAAAAATCATATTTTTGCATGTGAACAGATTTAAAAATATGGGATTTGATATTGACATTTAACAAATCTTGTAAACAAATGCATTTGCAATCCAGCAAGGACAAATCTGAGACGAGAAGGGAGAATAACAGAACGGAAAAAGCCACTAAGAATACGTCGTTGTTGTACTGTCTTGCTGCCTGGTTTGTCTGGAGCGAACTGCCAACTTTAAACGGCGAGCCAAAGTCGGCCCGAGTCCGAAAGCAACCGCCTTTAATCTTAAACTGAGGAGCTCACAAGCGGCCAAGTCATCAGACCCACAACGACAACATGGCTTCCTGAGACGGAGCCAGAGCTTTGGCCAAACCTCCATTTTGCTTCATTGCTCAGGGTGTTCGATAACAGATTATGGGAACGTTCTGTTATCTTTGGATGGCTTGTAGCAGTCGTATCGTCTTTTTAAAAATGTGTATTTCTTTTTTGAAGTTGCGTAAATTGCATAATTTATTGACAACAAAAAGTAGTGCTTGCTTAGTTATATTTTATGTATATATAATCATTATTTTATTTAAAGTAAAGGTTTAACCAATTTCTTTCTTTTCTCTTTAGATACAACACTTTGGAAATATGATTGTAGACGAGACGACAAGACACAGGACAGCAATGTTGACTGCTTTCCCGTTTGGGGTGTTTTATTTCTAAAAGCCATTTTTGCTATTAATTTTGCAGGTCAAGCGAAGATTTCTACTCTGTCTGCACCTTGGGATGAGGTAGTAGGTTGTGTAGTTTTAGGGTCACACCCAAACTGGGAGATAACTATACAGCCTACTGTCTTTCTCATGGTGGCCGTGCGCAGCTCACGCCCGATCTAAAATTTGGGAATTAAAAGCAGCTAGGGATGGACAATATGATGATGATATTCTGATACATTTCCATAATATTCTTTTCTGGTAATATAATGGGTCTTTACTCTGTTGAGAATATGGAGCAACTGCTTGTAATAAAGAACAGTTATTGTCTGTAAACTACAGGTGTACTGTAACTGAGTTAACAGCATAGTGAACGGTAGCTGATTGAATGTCTACCCTTTATTTTTTGTGCAATGTGTTTTTTTTACTGTATTAATCTGAAATAAATGGCATTCTTTGTTTTTAATTTTTTTGTGTCACTACAAGTCTCACACTGGTTACTGCTTTCAGTGTGAGGTAGTAGATTGTATAGTTGTGGGATAGTGATTTTATCCTATTTAGAAGATAACTATACAATCTATTGCCTTCCCTGAGGGGGTAAGATTCACATTCTTTTGAATTTTTATTTTTTTAAAGAATATAAATAAGATAAATTGTACCATGAAAGTTCTTTTGAATAATTTGTTCTTGTAATAAATGGGGAAAGTTTGCAGCAAAATGACAAATTCTAAATTACAGATTTAAATATCCGTCCACAAAGTTTCTTTTTGTGAGTTTGTGGAAACCTTTTATTCAAAAGGCTGTCATTGCAGTTCAACAAGGTTCATCTCTTATCTCTGGTAGATTAGCAGATATAGAAGTATGCTGTTTTTAATAAGCATTTGGTCTCCTGTGAGTTGGGATTGCTTCCACTGCCCTTCTTAATGCCACCTCTCAGCCTGGAGATGGCGCTCTTTAATAGCATATGCTGCAGAACTTACTTTGTTGTACCCTGGAGCCAAGTTGAAGATGTTATTTCTGTGAGGTTGTACAATAAATTAGCCGAATAATGTCAGTGTTTGGTGTAATGAAATTGCAGTGCTGATGTATCGATGGACAAACGTAGGCTGAGCGATCTGGCCGGCACAAAACTGCTCACATCAATTACCAATGCAAGAAGATAAGCGTCTTTGTCAAATTATCAGTTTTTCTGTTGTTTGCGGCTGGGGGAGGATTGTTTGGCAGTTATCTTGTTAGAGGAAGTAATTTCAGCTGTAGTCCATTTATTCCCATTACTATTTCCTTGGTGGAAAAAGATGAAATTCCATTACTCAATAGTTAAATGTTCCTTCATTGTCTTCACTAATTGATTAATACATGTTCAATATTAAAACAAATTTGCAAACCAGTGTTGTTTTTTTAATAACTGTTGAATGAAGTTTAACGTGAATATTTAAGCACATCAGATTTTGTAAGTAGCAAAACTGGCAAACCCATGTGCTTTCCATGCCTTTGACATAAAATGACTCCTGCTTTGTTTTTTTTACATCATACTCTAGCTATTTATTTTTTTATTTTTTTATTAGTACTATTATTAAATTTGTGTATGGTATATTTTCTACATTATGGAATTTGATTGCACCTGAAACAAGAGAAAGTCTTTGTACATGTTCAATAAAACATTAAAACTGTAGCTCTGCTCCTGATGTTTTTCCTTATTATGCAGGTTATTAACTTTATGAGAGTCCACACTGTAACTCTTGGTAGATGCTCATCTTAATTTAAACATTACTACATATTTATTCCATTTGAGCTGAACTTTAGGTTAATGTACTTGATTCTTTTAAGCCTAAAAGTAAACTTAACTTTAGCCCAAATTCTATATCAGATCTTATTAAATATGAAAATTCTGCGTTATCGTGTTGGCAAAATGATATTGTCACGATGATGATATTGAAGGTTTTTCTAAATTTGTTATGGATGTCGTCAGGACCGAACAACTTTCATGACAGTAAATCATGGGATTTAGGTACATGAACAAAAAACCTGCTCATTAGTTTTTTAACCCATCTAACCTACATACGTAATGCATTGAAATATTGTCAACAAGTGTCAACAAGAATGAAATGTGTTGACCTATTTGGCGCCAATAGTAAGAAAGTGATAATCTTGTCAGATTTATGTATGTTTTCATGTATTTGGCAAATAAAAAAACGATTTAAAATTGTGTTGATTTCTGAATGGCAAGACTACTTTTTTCACTGTGGTGTGATTATCAGATATAAATGTCATTGACAGTGTTGCCCTAAGAACTGAGAATGATGAGCTAATGCCTCCTTCCTTTCTAGCAGGGGGTTGGTGAGGATGTGTATGGGGAGAGAGAGAGGAGGGTAGAAGGGAACAATCAAAAAGTCTAACTTTCTTCTCATGGGAGGAGCAAAGGGGAGCAGTGGAAGAGATAAAAGCTGGTAAAGCAGCCAAAGCGCCAGGCTTCAGGATTACACTCCACTGGGCTGCAGTAGTGCATTATAACTCCACTGCGTTCATATCACAGCGGGAACTGAACCTGCGCGCAGGGTCACAGCTCCTAATGGGCTGTTGTGAGTAATGCAGACTGGATTTTCTGCTCATAGATAGTGTCAGGTTGTGTTACGCGGAAGGGAAAGGCAGTTTCAGTGGCTGATCTGCCTGGTGGGCTTTCAGTCTTCACAGCCCTTTCCCGGATAATTGGACACCTTTGGAGAAAGACTGCGCTTCCATCCGAACACGCCCTAACACATCAGATATGGGGAACAGGGGGGGAATGAGTTGGTGCGTGTGGGTGAAGTGATCCGCATGCTGCAAGACTCTGCGAAGGGACATTACAGGTTAATAATACAATAATTAACATCAACATGAGCCGGAAAACACGCCGCTGGATCTTTCACATCTTCCTCTGCTTGGGGATTATTTATCTAAAAATTGGGTGAGTAACTAAATCTGTTCACTGTAACTTTTAACTTCTAACTGTCAGGGAAAACAGAACTAAATAATTAAATTTTAAAAATGGGTTTGCATTTATTACGTTAAATAAATTGCCAAACTGTACGTTGAATTCGAATTAATGTGTTCTACTGGATCCAGTCTGAATGCACGTTTTTAATTGTATTTGACTTGTATATTGGAGCCTGGGGATCATTTGCTGGTTCTGCACTAATCCCCCCTTTCTTAAAGAGAATAAATGACCCCAACCTGTTTCATATGCAAGTAAACGACTAAGACATGCTTTAGAGAGTGGAAACACTGCCTACCTGTGTGATCTGGTTCATTACTGCACCATGCAATCCAAACATCCACAGATCACACTGCATATTGCATTTGTGCATGAAAGCCAGGAAGGCAAACTTCATTTTTATTTACATCCCTCTTTATTTCTATATTTTACAGGGGGTTTTCATCAGTGGTGGCCCTGGGAGCAAGTATTATCTGCAATAAAATCCCCGGGCTGGCCCCTCGACAGAGGACTATTTGCCAGAGCAGACCTGATGCCATCATAGTGATTGGAGAAGGAGCTCAGATGGGGATCAATGAGTGTCAGTTTCAGTTCCGAAACGGCCGCTGGAACTGCTCTGCACTGGGGGAGAGAACTGTCTTTGGAAAAGAGCTGAAAGTGGGTATGTTACGTATTAACAGTATTATTATTCACTGTTCTCGCTGCAGCAAGGTGACTCCATTCTTCGAGTGACTCTGTTGGGGTGTTCAGAATGTTAATATTTCTAGTCAAAGTTTTTATCTTGCTTTAATGAAGTAATGACTCCAGTAGAAGTAAAAGTAGCTTTCAAAAGGAACCTGAATAAAGACTCAAAAGGTGGAAAAAGGTTCCTACAGAGGAACTGAAGAGCTGATCTTCTCTTTTTAGTCTAAAGTATAAGTCTGAGTATAAGTTTCGAATTGAGACGTCTGAGCAACGGCGAAGCCGTCCAGGCGCTCAGTCAACAGAACAGAATGCAGTTAAACCAAACAAAATAGTGACTCAAAAGGGAAAAAGTATATTTCTTTGGTCACGAGCACACCTGAGTACAGAAATGATTCATCCTGTTATTAGGAAACTAGAAAAAAACAAGATTAAGTTAGAGAATTAAAGTTTAATCTGTGAACTTTTGGTAAAAATCTTAATAACGCTATTGAAATGTCCTAAAAGGGTAGAAATGATGGGAATAATCAGTTTTATGTGATTTAACAATGGAATTTAAGTCCAGTAAATAACTGGCTTAGTTAATGTTCCACCATCAAGCTTAATGTCTTACAAACCCTCGTTCTTTACATAAATGCGCTGTCCACAACCACCCCACCCCCCATTATTCATCTGAGAGTTTCTGAACTCCAGAAGCATTAAATGGACTAACGGACAAGGCCACTTTCAGTTGTGAGTTTTATTTTGCTGGATGATGGTTTACCAATTTGAACTGATGTCCATATCTAAATGGGAATCATGGAAATCAAAGAATTCATAGCTTGTTGGTTTAGTCTCTGGCACACAACTGTAATGTCACATCAAGCCTGCTTCCCCTGCTTTTACTGAACAAGTATCAGCGCAGCTGGATTTACGGTCTCTCTAACAACCCAGTCTATGAAAAGAAGTCTCTTTCTAGTCATCCTGTCTTATCTGTAGATTTTAACGATTTGGCAGCCAGGCTTTTCACATTACCACGGGTATAAATTACACACAGACTGAATGAGGGGGACCAACAGTACAGTATTGGAAAGAAATGTAACTATGTGTCACCAACAGATAAACAACAAAATTAAGTAAGAGAAAGTTTTGGGGGTTGTCTTTCTTCCTTTTCCTTGGGGTAACACAATCTATTTTCCTCAGGCAAACTTGGGCCTATTTAGTGCTATTGAGCCTGCGACACTTTGATGAATGGTTATGTGAAGGACTTCATGCTTCAGTTTCAGCGCTTTGGTTGGTGGGAAAGAGTAAGATTATTGGGTTGTTTGTCTGCTGAAGATGACTGCAGGGAATATGGATGCCCAAATGTCTCCGATTTCCCTAGAAATGAATGCCTCAGATCATATTTAACATCATTTCTCCTGTTTCCTCTCATGGTGTTTGAGCGGGATTGAGATAGCATAAGGATTGTGCAGTTGAGACTCAAAGTGGAAAAGCTTAGATCTGTAGAGACTTGTATCCATCGCTGAAGGTGTAGCCGTATTTTATCCCTCTCTGCATCAAAGACAAATGCCTTGTGAAAAAGCAAGGAGCAAAAAAACAGCAAAGGTTTTGCTGCAAGCACTTACATTGCCCAAGAATTTCCCTTATTTTCTTTCTCGTTCTTAAGCTGCAGATTCTCTTGCATGTTTAACCCCTTGGATCCTATAATTATTATTACGCTATTAATCTTAGGGCTTAGTATTCAGTGATCAATATGAATGATTTGATAACTACTAAGGCTATTTCTTAATCGTTATCGCGGTATTGGAATCTCCAGTTCTGATATTGCCAAAGGCTGTGCAAGGTGAAAGAACTCCTTAACCAATCACAATGTCTTTTACTGAACAGACATCATATGAACAGAATCATAATTCCCAGTCAGTATTTCTGAGGGAGTTCTAAAGAATCTAAGTCTTTGTGTGTGTTATTTTGGTCAAAATAATGCAGGTAAGTTGTTAACCTTCTGACATTACAGACAACTTTTATTCATTCCTAACAACATTTTCACAATATTCTTTTTGGACACACTGTTCAGCACAGAAGTCCTATGTTTGAAAGTGGGAGTTGAAAAGCTTTAGTTAATTTCGTTATTGATTATATCATTACAGCTGCTTTAATTATTCAGTTGTAGACCTTCTTCATCCTTGCACCATGCAGCTAACAGTGACACACTGTGACAGACCATTGTGTCCATCCCTTTAGCTGCCATTGTGGTCCAGCCCCCTCAACGAGTGTTTGCCCGGGCTGCCGTTGTCTGTGGTTCGAATAGTCAGGATAAAAGAGAGCGGGCAAGCGTTCTAACAGGATTGGTTTCAGTGGCCAGACGTGCAGCCGTGCACACAGTAGCCTAGCAAAGCCCTGGGAGATGAAAAGCAGTGGCTAATCCTCAGAGCGCAGTTCAGAAGGAGGTGAAGTAATGCTCGCTCATGCTTAGGGCCTGGTACCATACGCTCCTGGCTTGGCATCATCACTGAAGATTCCTCTTCTCTTAGTAGCATGTTGTAGTTTTTTTGTCGCTGTTGTGTCAAAACGTTGTAACTGGCCTGTTTCTTCATGGTCTTTTTTTAGTTTGAAATCTCAAGCTGCATTATACATTTTTTTAAACATTCAATGGCATGTGGACCAATAGAAATGTCTAAAAATGTTGTTAACATGCTGTAAGGAAAGAATGTTTTTCTTTCTCATATACATAAAGTTAGCTTTTTGAAATCTTTGGCGCTTCGTACACATAAAATCCTGTGGTCGCTTGCATGAAGTATTTAAAATATTTGTCTTAAACATGTTATGTAAGAAAAATTTACAATGTAAGAAAAATGTATGTGCTGAGGGCTTAAGAAACATAATTTACGATTATGGATTTTTGTCGATGAAGTAAAGTTAATAGAAAACTAAAAGATTTATTAAAAGATGTTTCATACATGTAGAAACTAACCTTCAACCTTTATTCTGAGATGAATTTGGTACAGAATCATGTTTATCATATGTAATTTTGTTCCAAATATTTCTATACACTTAACTGCCTGTTAATTGAAATGTAACATGTTAAATACATTGATCTGAATGGAATTTCCAAAGTCAAAAATTCATATTTCATATTTTATTTTGTGTTTTTAAGTGAAATCCTCCCTCTTTTCTCCCCCTCATTCTTCTTCTCTCTTATGAACCCTCCGGCATGCTCAAAAAATAGTTTTCCTCCACCAGCATTGTCTCAAGTCCAGACAAGCACATTGTGTGAGGTTTATAAATTAACCTCTTGCATTTACAGTTTTTGGCAAGGGATGTCTCACGCAGAATCATTCAGAGCCACTGATTCAGAATCTGGAAAAGTAATGTATTTCATGTCATAACACACATGTTTAATGGTGTTCTTATCAGATATGTTTGTGTTCAGGATATCTTGATTTAAGTAAACATGGTCCAAGAGATTACTTAATTAAAAAACTCCATTCTACCCTGTTCTTGAGTCAAGACTTTTGCCTTTTGGTAAAATGTTTGGTCTTCACTAACCTTTCCATCGAATCCATCCTTTTTTCCTTGGCCTTAAGCCCAAGCAACTCATAAAAATTTCCATATAATTGATGCCCCAAACTGGCCTTTCTTAAATTGCATGGGCGCTGCTCCAAGATGTTTATCAACTGCAGGTCAACACATACCAATGTGTTAGTGAGGAGGCCCTGAGAAAACTCTGAAGAAGTTTTGTAAATTCACTCCACACACACAGCTTACCTCTGTTTCACCTAAGGTAATGTCAGCAACAATATCTTTGTCTCCCTATTTTAAATTTGCATCTAGTGTAGTTAGTGATTTCATGTCCATGTTTGTCATAGAAAAATTGACCAGCATGTGGAGTTGGAGCTTTCTACGTTCCTTTATGTTTTTGTCACTATATTAGAGAAATATTACATGGCCTTTATTATTGGATAAATTGTGAGTGAGCACATAAACATGTTTACTATCAAATTTACATAAAAAATGTTTCAAGTGGACTATACTTGAAGAGAAATACACAAGAACTAATCAGAACAGATGTTGGTTTCATAAATGAGTTGTAAAGGCACAGCCTTTAATTAAGGTATTGGAAAATGGAAAATGAATTGTGACTGTGGTATATTAAATCACTTAAATATCATAAGTGGACTACTTATAAATTGAAGTAAAATGTAGGATCAATTAAAGCTTTAACAATTATTAAGAAAATGACTGAACATCATCAAAAATGCCATCATTTTGTCACTGTTTGTCACCACTGGCTATGAAGTTGACTTCAGGAAAGGTCACTTCAATGTATGAGGTGTATAACATACCACATGTCTTCAATACTATATGTTCTTTGTGCTGTGGTGTACAGAGACTAATGGTATACAAGTCAAAACAGCCAGTATTCTTAAAGCACTCCAATTGTTTCTTAGTTTGAGGTGTGTAAATGATTCCTAGGAGAGTCAATAAGTGATGATTCATTAATCCAGACGATGAGCTGTATACTTCCGTGAAGGCTCATGTAACTCAGGACTGATCAATAGATCTTAAACCCATGACAGCTTTCTCTTTGCTAAGGAGTTTCCCAAGAATGTAGTGCTTGCGTACACTTTAACTGGATCTGTCTGTTCGGGCTGCAAGTGCTTCTTACACAGTGTAAATCACAGCGTAAACCACAACACACGAAAACTACAACAGATCTTTTATGAGATTTTTTATCTCTACCTTTTCATGTGCACAGAGAAATTGTGAAATTCTTAATCCCATTTACAGTAAAGAAATACAAAGATGCAAAGAGACCACACTGGATGGCAAAACAACAAAGTTTTTTTTTACAACCACAGGATCTGATTGGTTGAAAAGCACAATGCGTGTTTTTTAATACCAGATTATAGCATGTTTGTCCCCATAACCATGTAATTTCATGAATAACTAGTTGACATTACAAATAAATAGTTGCTCTACTCACAATAATTAAGTGTAAAAGGAGGAAGACCATTCATAGATAGTAAAAACAAAATTACAAATATGTAATTAAACTATAACTCTATAGTTATAGTTTATAGTATAAATCTATAACTATCTGAATGAGTATTTCTGGAAGTCTTTAACCTGGAAGTACCCTGCTTAACTGTTTAAGGGAAAGGTAATTGTAGTCTAGTGGAAACAACTAATTACAGTGCATTGTATGGTTAGCATGAATATTTGTTTCTTCAAATATTTTAAGTTTGGTACCAATGTTTCTTTGTCCTCCCCTTTACATCTACCTGAGTGAATCATGCTCTTAACCTGGAAGTGCCCTACTTAAATATGGCAATCAATTATCTGAGTCTCTGTCCAGGGCTGTTCTGCATGCCTGGGGGACCTACCTCCGCTCGGGTGGATCCTTTCTTCTGACGGAAGCTGGGACAGTGGCCAGAATCAAGTCTAAACATACCACGTGCCCCCTATCTCTACCACTCTATTGTCTATTAAATAAACCCTCGTCCATTGTATTTGTAGAAGTGATGGACCATTCCATTCCTTCCTTTGCTGGAATTGGTCATCTGAGCACAATAAGACAGTTATTTGTCTTAATGTTTCCTTCCCTTGACAAGCGAAGGACGATTATTTCGTGTCGAATAAAGACAAGGATTGTCGGTGTTGCTGCCATTTGTTATCATACCATTGTTAACATGTGCTTACAGTATTATCTCCACTTCTGTCTTCTCTATATTAGACTATTTTCAGCGGGTCTGCTCGCTGTCCAGAGCATCCCACCCTATTTAACAAGGGCCATGCCATTCATCAGTGCGAAAGAACGCATGATAAATGGATACCTCTTGGCTCAGCTCTCAACTTTTTGTTATTCCTGTTGAGCGTCAAGCTATGTCAGGTATGTATGTGGGTTTGATATGGCCCAAGAACAGTGGATCCCTTATAGCAAATATTCTCCCAGCATGCTGCCTGACATAGTTTTTTTATTGACACTGGCATGTTGTGTTTATGCAAAGTGTAGAAAATTGTCTACTACAAAAATAATTAGAATTATATTGAAACTATAGCATCTGTTTTTTGTTGCACATTTAGTCTAATGCATATTGTAGTTCTATTTTTTTATTTTTATCATAGCATCAACACAGTATCATGCATGTGTCACATATATATATATGTGATGTACACCATGACACCAAGCAGAGTGATACACTTTTTTTGGTAGATGTTTTTTAAAAACAGAACTTAGCAGAACAGTTTCTTAAACAGAACATGTCATAAAGTACTGTTTATGATGTGACAAGATTTGACAAGGGAAAATA
>JBBIGC010000131.1:12566852-12599933 GCA_037576955.1 Lepidarchus adonis
AATATATAGACCAATATGTAAATTAGCCAAACAGTGACCAGAGTGTTGATATGACAGATTATGTCATCATCACAGTCAGATGCTGAGATTCAGCACTCAAATTGTTACTGAAATAAAGATATCATAGCTGAGCTATAGCTTCACTTTTAAAAGACAATATTAGTTGCTCTGCAGCTAAGATCTATCCTACAATTCTGCCTTCACTTTCACTCTGGGTTCCTCCCAGCTTGTGTTTTTAGCAATAAACCAACAGCAATTGAACTCACTGTTATGATAATTCTGTGCTAACATCACTCGTAAAAATACTTACACATTTATTTCAGCAGTATACCAGTTTTTATCCTTTTCAGTTGAACAATCCTCAAATTGCATACTGTTTTTTTTGTGGTAGGTTCCTCTTCAAAGACAAGACCTACCAACCTCAGTCAAGAAGGCTCTCTATCTTTTAATTATTATTCAATTCTACTACACTCTTATGACATTTGTGACTTGCATTTTGCAATATTACACTCCTCATTTTATTTTGTCATTGTTATTTGCATCATGTCTATCTACCCTTAATATAGCTTGTAAATGTCTGCCATGCACTGGAGTGCTTTGCCTTATTGTGAAAATGAAAACATAGTTGTGAAGTAAGCAGTGGTGCATGACACAGGGTTATCTGGAGTTGACTGCTGCTGAATTGAATCAACCCCCCAACTCCATTGAAGACAGATCCTGAGTTATTGATAAGTGAATTTACTGTAAATTAAACCTCCCTTAACATATTTTAGGCATAAATCTACAGGTAATAGTTTAATGAAAATCCATGATAAAAAAATCTAAAGGTTATGGACTGAAGACATTTTTTCTGCACTAAGAAGCTGCGTGGGAGGCTGTTGCAGCTATCTGCAGTATTTGTTACTCAAACTAAACCACTTTTCTGCATTATACCTTCATTCTTTAAAATATTTCTTGAACCAATCATGGTGAAAAAAACCCCAAAGTGGACTCCATTCTTTTGGGGTCTAGCAGTAAGGCCGTAAATCCTTGATCCCTTAATGATACTGTATGTTCGCAGTGTATTTGGAAATGATTCAGTACAATATATTTCACTGCAATTCTGTTTGTATATATTTCACTATGTCAAATAAAAGTTGCCACTTGTCACAGATGTACAGGTATGTATGGTAATAAATATAATAAATGACAATGCAAATGTTCTATTGTTTGCAGGTAGTAAGGAGGCTGCTTTCACCTATGCCATCATCTCCGCGGGGGTTGCCCATGCCATCACAGCTGCCTGCACACAGGGCACGTTGAGCGGCTGCGGCTGCGATAAGGAGAAACAGGGTTTCTATAACCAAGAAGAAGGCTGGAAGTGGGGGGGTTGTTCTGCTGACATCCGCTATGGCCTCAGCTTCTCCAAGGTGTTTGTGGACGCACGAGAGATCAAGCAGAATGCCAGGACTCTCATGAACCTCCACAACAACGAAGTGGGCCGAAAGGTATGTGTACAGGACAAAGCAGTTTCCAAATTCAGGCATTCTGAATAATGAATGACCTCAATACACAGAAACAAAAGTGTGTACTTTGAACACAAACAAGTTTCTGTAGTTCTGAAAAAAGTGTTGTGGTAAGTTGAGATTTTAAGTTAAAATCAGTAAAACACTGAAGCAGCTTGAACTGATTAGGTGTATATTACTGATTAGATTTCTCAATATGCCATAGATGCAGCAGAGAATGTCTCTTGCAGTTTGAGTTAAATGATAAGTCAGCCTTTAAAAAGACTTCAGGCATTAATTTATCCACACTGATAGTTGCCCTGTGAAATGCATCCAAATGTATTATGTACAACTTTGTAGAAATGAAGGAATGACATTAATAGGAGCTTAAAAGTGAGAGCCTATGCAATAAAGTCAATAATTTAGAATAAAATTAATATTATCTGTTAAGAATTCCCCTTAATCTGCTCCATATTCTCTTGGTTGAGTTTGTTCTTCTTAAATATTTAAATGTACATGTTTTTACATGTTTTTAACCAGATTTAAAAACATGCATGCATAACATGATAACAACTGATTGCAAATAATTAAGATTTAACATTGATTGTTTTAGTGTGAAGAATGTCAGGGCTTTTGTAAGTACATAGAATTTTATAGAAATTTCCAGGACATTTGTAGTAATTATTGAAAAATAAACCTTAAGATAAATAATCTCATAATAAAGCCTAGGGTCTGAGGTGTGGAGAAGTATGTCAAACTACAATGCATGGCCAACAGCATCTTTTCTGTACCTGCAAATTTTCTTTTAAATGTTTGTGTAGCACTTTTTACAATACTGGTCACAACAGCTTTACAGAAATTATTTTAATGAAATGAGTCCAAGTGGGAACCCATTACAATAATTATGCCTTTTCAGATTACATCAACGGATGTCCTGTCTGTCTGGGAGAGCATTCATTTGACAGAACCAATACAAAGTTTAATGTGTGGGGTTAACAATGGTAGAAAGTAGCGATATGTGCAACCTTGGTGGTGTGATTTATATTCTCATCACGACTGTGCTGATAAAGTGGTGGCAGAGCGATTTAAAAAGAGCCTCTGTAATGAAATAACAGTGAAGGCTTTTAGGTGGAAGGGCACAGATGTGCTTCAATCTGAGTAATCACTAAATCTCCTCACTCCTGTTCCAAGAGATAGCAAAATGTCTAATGCTTTTTGCCCTGAGTCTTCCTGAGGTATTTACTAGGCTTTTCATACTGAGAGATGTCACTGGATGTTACAAAAGGAGGTATTTTAGGGTAATTTTCTGTAAACTCAATGGCTGCTTTTGGCATTTGGGGATTTTGACTGTTTTCATTACCTACAAGTTCAAAGTAAGTTGACCTTAATTAGAGACTGAGTTAACTTTCCTAGGTTTTGAAAAACTCTTAGAACTATTTTGTGTCGCCAGTGGAAAATCGTCACATCAGTGACGGATGTCTTATCAGTTGGATTCTGTACGTTTTCAGCACTCTGGACAGATCATCAAACCTCGGGTCAGAACGGGTCATAACCCTACAGCATAGACATGTTATCCTTGTTGATTTACTTATGCACAATTACATAAGAGGAAGTGTTGACGATGTAGCCAGAGTGCTGAAAGGTGAATACATTAGCACAGTAGTCCAGAGATCTCATGATTTAGTGCCAACTTCAGTGTATATTGCTATTATAGCATCAGTATTGATATTATTAGGTTTTAGGGAACGATGAAACAAAATTTGATTTTAACAAGAAAGTTTATTTATATTCCTTAAAGAAATGCAGTTCCATTAATCTGTATATATGTTGGCATCTGTTGTTAATTTACAAAATGAGGTTAGGGAATATGGGCTCTCATAGAATGCCCCTCAGCCAATCACGCTGCAGGGTTGGAGCTAGCTTTGGTCTCTGTCTGACTCCTGTTTAGAGAATTTTTACAACTCTTTACAGACTTTAACATTGACAGAGGCATCTTTGTTTTGGGAGTCAAACGGCAGTTAATCCAAAAATGAACATGATGAATATGATTTAAGTATGGTTTTCATTTGTCAACATGGTGGTATCTCCTCATTGTAGTCTCATACCTTATACGGGTTATCATGAGGATTGTCTCAGACACACGGATTTGACTTCAGTATGCGGTTTTGAACATGTTGTTTATCAGGAATCAGTGCCATGACCACTCTAAGCCCGTTACGCATCCCAGAGAGAGCAGACAATTGCCAATGAGACTCCACAAAGTCTGAGAGGCAGAGAAGAAGGATGGCATAATAATTAAAATGCTAGGTGAGGCTTCTCCCACCCACAGAGGAGAAAAGCAGCATCACTGCATGTCGAAGAAAGAGAAAGGGAGCATTTGCTAACCGCACCAAGCTTATGCTGCATTGAACAATCTGATGGCAACAATAATTGGATTCTCCCATGTCTAAACAGTCTCTTTGATTAATGTCATAGAAATACATATTGTGGTGAATTGATAATCTACATGCAGTTGATAACCAAAAACAGTGGAAAATACTCTAAAATATGCTAAATGAATCCACATTATCTTAAGCTTCAGAAGCCAACCAGGTTGAAACAATAATTTAAAAAAAACTGGCAAAAATCGCATTATTATTTTACTTACCACAGTCTACAATGTGTGTTTTTGTGTTTTCTTGTTATTATTTACAATAAAGACTTCTCATTGTGGCTGCATGGAAAAAAATCCAAAACATTGCTGCATATTACACATGTTATGTTCTTATCTTGTAAATTCATACACTGTTCACTTTGTATTTTGTAATTAGTTTTTATGTTTTTTATTTGTTTTTTATGCTAATCAATTAACCAAATGTATTGATCCAGCAATGTCCTGGGGGCTAGTATTACAGTGTAAAATATGTGATTAAAACCTACAAGGTGCATCTATATGATAGAGTTGTTCAAATGGACAATGAGTGTAGATACAGCATTGATGCACCTGATGAAGTGGCTCATAAGTGTATTGAAAGTAAACTGTAAATTGGGTAACCAATTAACTCAATCTTTAAATGTAAAGGAACAAATTTGACTTATTTTTAAAAATGTTCAACTTTAAGGTAAGTCTGTAATTTTATGTCACTTATTAAAGTAAACAATTAATTAAAAATTAGGTAGTATAGAAATAGTAAATTTAAAGTAATATTTGCTAGGAATGTGCTTTTACAATTTGAGTCAAATATAATTTTTCCCCCAAAAATAAGTAAACTTGCCTAAAACATTTACAGTAATCATTATTGGAACTTTGATTTGACATTTTACTTTGACCTCAATTATTAATGTTTATGTACTTATGTATTTATTAAAATATTAGATGATAAAATAATATTACAATAACTGTTACAAATGTATACATTGTGAATCTCTATAATTTATCACCCTCACCTGATGGGCTCACCTACTCGTCTCCACTCGGGAGGATAGTCAGTATGAAGGGAAAGCTCACAGGCACCTGAAACCTGATTCTGGAGCTTTATGTGTGTACACTACACACAGGCCGACTGTTGTAGAAGTTGGTGATGATCGTTCAGATGTTTGTTTATATCATACCCATCCCTGATTCCACCCAACTGCTTATACAAGAGAATGAGACTCCTAGGGACAGCCTCTCATAACTCGGCTCGCTGAAACAATTTGTGTCGGATGTTTTGTACACAAATGAAAAGGCTTCCTAAAAGTCGAAGGGGGAACCTGTCGACACGCGGGCTGTTTTCCAGGCCCGCTCCGCAGGCAGGCAGACAGGCAGACAGGCATGAGGCGGATCAGGCTCTGGCACAGCAAGTTTAACAATCCTTGCATTCTTGAATAGGAATGTTTTAAAAAACCTTTGTCTCAACCTGTTTAAGTATTCCAGAAATATGCTCCAAAACTCAACTGTACGCACAAGTGCCACTGGGGACAAAATGTGTGATTCCATCAATACTCTTCTGCACTGTGAGACAACTTCTGTTCAAGAAATCTGAGCATATCGTTTTACTCGAAGGCTGACATTGTTACTGTATATAACGCGCAACTAAAACCTTTTCCCTATATGTTTGCTCCTTAGCTTCGTGATGTTTGCATTGAATCATTGTAAGCTGTCACAAGATAGACTAAATGGATCAACCTATGAATCATCAAAGCACTTACTCACATAATTATCTTAGACAAAATTATATACCTCAGAATGAAAACCAGGGACAGTTAAAGCCCTCATAAGTAAGGATGGAATGGTATGGAAATGTCATCTCATTTGTAATCTTATCAGTAATCAAAAAGATTTCATTTGAAAAGTTTTAAAAATATTAGTATTAATAAAAAAAAACAACTAATAAATATTTAAATTATTTCCTTGGCAGTATTATACTATGTACACGTTATAGTGCCTTTGTTGTACATAATAAATAAATAAATACATATATAAATAAACAAATAAATAAATAATAAAAACAGTTGAAATTGTTATGTTGCAATATACTTTGTATTTATTCTCTCCAAATTTCCTTAGTTTTTTAATGCAAATTTCCTACTTTTTTAAAAACAAAAAGAAATGGCATAAATTTTGTACTTACTGCAGTCAACAATGTGTGTTTGTTTTTTTTTGTTTGTTTTTTTACAAGTGGTTGATATTTCTGTGTGCTATTTACATGACATTGAAATACAATTGAAAAACTGTCAGCAACAGACAGGAGGGTATACACAGAAGAAATTACCACACAAATCAGATTTTTCATAAGACAAAACAAAGCCAGGGGTTTGCATGGCTGTATACTGATAAATAAATAAATATCAGGAACTAATAGGAACTAACCAAACAAGAAGGAGCAGGTTGTATACAAGTTGCAAATTTTAAATGATTTGTTCTTGACATTGCAGTGGGCTGGGTCTCAAAGAGGAGATAAATGACACCCATCCCACCAACAAACGCTTTGCACCAACACAAATGGCACAGAGACAATTACAAACAAAATAAATGTGAAATTATCAGCCGCACTAGTACAGTGTACTTTTTATATTCTAGCTTTAAATTTGTCTGTCATGTTTTCCGCAGAGACTGTACCCATATTATGTGTATATGTCTTTTTGTATGTGTTATGTATTCCACCATTACTCTATTTTTATTGGTATTCCAGCATGGAAATTTGAACACCTTTTTTCATCAAAACTTCATCAAAACTCACGTGGGTGATGTGAATATCTAATTTTCTTTTCCCAGATCCTGGAAAAGAACATGCGCTTAGAGTGTAAGTGTCATGGCGTCTCCGGCTCCTGCACAACCAAGACATGCTGGACAACCCTGCCGAAATTCAGACAGCTTGGCTACATCCTCAAGGACAAGTACTTTCAGGCAGTTCATGTGGAACCTGTGCGAGCAAGCCGGAACAAACGACCCACCTTTCTGAAGATCAAAAAGCCCTATTCCTACCGCAAGCCCATGGACACTGACTTGGTTTACATTGAAAAGTCGCCCAACTATTGCGAAGCGGACCCTGTAACTGGCAGTATGGGCACACAGGGCAGGATCTGCAACAAGACAGCCCATCAAGCAAACAGCTGTGATTTGATGTGCTGCGGTCGGGGCTACAACACACACCAATACTCGCGGGTATGGCAGTGCAACTGCAAGTTCTTGTGGTGCTGCTATGTCAAATGCAACACATGCAGTGAGAGGACAGAGGTGTATACCTGCAAATGAGAATACTTTTGTTGCTGTTGCATACGTATCATGCAAGTGTTGGGTGGAGAGGGTCTGAGAAGGTCAGTGTCATCAGCAAGGTGCATCCCCTTTGAGTAATGGGTGATGCAGATCCAAGGCTTTTTTGCACAAGGTGATGTCCTTGGTCTCCATTGTTGGCCAGAACTGCTAAATATTGCCTGGGAGATGGGCAGAGGAAGTTTGGGCTACAGGAAGTTTGCATCTTTGGTCTTGGTACCAATGGACACCTTGCGCATTCAGAGCAAAAAGCGCATTCAGAGCGAGAAAGTCCAGGAAAGGATGTTCTGTGGACCATGGGAAAGTTGTGGGTGGTGACCTCGGCCTGTACTGTTCTACAGGTTGTCAGGAAAGCCTTCTCTATAAGCTGCTTCGTGAACAGACAACCCTGTCATACGTAATTCAAAACTGGATGTTTTGAACGGTTTGTCTTCAGATGGACATTATGAAAGCATTCTGTAAAAGACGATGGCGGTGATATTTAACGTATTATTTAGAGAAAGAAAGGCTAATATTAATTTATTTAATAATAAAACTACTGATTTTTTCTTTCCTTGCGTGAGTTAGGGTCCATTTTCACCAGTGAATATTTTGTAATTGTGGTAGAAGCAAAAATGTAACTCTCACACCTAATCCCACACACTTGTGCTGTTGGATTAATATACTGAGTGTAGTTTTTACAGCATACGTCTTAAACAAACATGTTGTGTTGAGGCAGTTGTGCTAAACAGTCTGTGGTATCAGCTATACCCTATTGCATCTACTGTGCTTTGTCTTACCCCTCAATTCCCAGCACAATACATATATATTTATAAAAAATATATATACATTTACACTGGAAAGTGCATTCCCTTGAAGGCTGCCTCCTCCTGAAATGAATCAACTAATTTCCTGTAAATCTGATGACTTGCCATGTGTATAAGAACAAGATTTTTTGATATAATAATAGATCAATTATGTTTGGACCTAAGTCATTTATTAATAAACAGTGCAAATAATGGGTCAAATCTATTTGATGAACGGCCTGCAGGTAACCTCAACTGACATCTAACCTTCTCCTTGCAGGCTCACGCGTAGCTCTTCCTTAGCCAATGCCTGTCCTGCAGGCACGATTAATTCATTTTGGAACGAGATAGCTTACAATCAGGAGATGCCTCCACATGCTACTGAAACCGAATGCTGAGGTCACTGATACTGTTATTCCTATATAAATATTATACCTTTCTCTTTTTTGCTGCTAGACGTCTGGTAAATTCTAGGCTACAACTTGGAATTTGTATAACGCCTGTTGTTGAAACTAGTGCTTTGGAACCCTATTGGCAAATGTGGTGTCCTGGGCAAGTTGTTCCTGTGCTGACACAGTTAACAGAATATATTTTGTGAGAGATTATTTTTATATGAGTGTATTATTTATTTTTTGCTGTAAAAAGTCCTGCTCCCCAATTTCTTTTAACTTCCATAGATAGGCAGAAATGAATAACCTAAGCTAGAAACTGCAAGGGGTTGATGATGTTACGGTACCAATCACTTGTTTGATGTTAATGGCATCTCAAGGCTCGACCTGAAATGGACAACAGATGAGTAATAATCAGTGATAAAAAAAAATCTTTTTTTTTTCCCTTGCTGCTTTTTTTTCTTAGCAAACACCTGTAAGGGAAATTAAACATGGGACAAATACTGGTACTAAAAATCAAAACTGACAGATAGTGATATTTTAACCAAAGAACAACTGAATTTGAAGGTAGCTCTTCACTGAAATTCTTGCCTTTGGTTCTGTTTATTATATTGAATTCAAGTGATGTTTTGCCAAATCGGTCATCCTGCATGCTTGTATTGTCATAACTAATTTAACAGAGTTGTGCATTGTGTTTTGAACAGTGTTAATAAAAGTCGCCTCAGCAGTTTACACAACTTGTTTCTTTTGTTTCAGTTGGTAACAAATCAGAACATGGCATGAACGAGAAAAGCCCAACCTTTTATTTGCATGATAATCTAAGTTTTATGTCTAAACAGTTAACAGGTTTCCGAGCCAAAAACACACATCTGTGAAAGAGTCATCACTGCCGTGACAATCCCTCACATTAGTGAGGTGGTAACAAGTCATCAGCCACAAAACATTTGTTGGCATTAAGTTATGGTTGGCTATCGACTACTGACAGTTTTTACTGTGTGGATGATTGCGGGGCAGGGAAGGAGTTGAGGAAAGTGCTGGCGTGTTAATGGTAGGGCTGCTAGAGAGGCTTTAATTGATGAACAGCAGTATGGAGGGTGCCCCGGCTTTGGGCGGGAGGGTTATGTGGAAAGGGGGTGGGCTAGAGGGGTGATGGATTACTCTGACATCTGCTTCATTCACTCTTCAGAGCCGTCGCCACAACAACGTGGTTGTGGCCTCAAAAAATGCTGCCCAGTCGCCCTGAGAGGCGCTGCTGCCCGTTAGCGAAATGTTAACTATGCAAAATCAAGCTAACTTCTGGATGCTATTTAGTTTGTCCCCCAACTACCCTCCCCCCTCTAAAGGCAAGAGGGAGGGTGAAACAAAAAAGAGAGGGCTTTTCAATTGTGAAGGATGATGTCAAGAGGAATTTCAAACCATGGGTTAGAAAAGATCTTAGCCTTACCCTTGAATAATTGGCACAAAAACGCTGCTTTGCAAATCGGTGAAAAAGAGAATAAGAAGAAGAAAAAGCCTCAGTAGGCAACCTCGTGAAAAGGCAGCTGGCCAAACAACCTCAGCATCAGTTCTTGGACACCATGAGCTGAATCACAATATCTTGTTTTGAAAAAAAAAAAAAAACCCGATGGGGGGCTCGCTAGCTTTGGCTGTCTGACCATTTTCTTGTATGTCACATTTTGAATGGCGACTCTTTTGGAGGGCTTAACACTTGTGGCTAGAAGTGTTAGCAAAACAATTATGTGGAGACAGATTTTACATCCAGCCTCATCGTTCTTGTAGGCCATCTATGGTTCTTCCACAATTGAAGGCATTTAGTTAAGAGGCTCCCTGTGGGAAAGAGTGCATTTCTGTCTGTTTCTTCATTCTCCTTTTAAAGCAATGCTTTCCAACTCTGAGTGGGGTGTACTTCTGCCCTGCACATTATAGTGTTTTCCCTACTCTACTTCACCTCAGGAAGGGCCATGCTCCACCATGTTCCACCCACAATTTTGTTCCTTCATAACGGCTTAATGTGACAAACTTTATAGAAAAAAAGGCTTGAACAATGTATTTCTAATTCCTTAAATGGGCCTATTTTGAATAAGTGTAATATTCACTTTCATTTTCATTCCAGTGTATTTATAAATAAATTGTAGGAATGGTTTAAGCCACATTAGCAGACAAACCCATTAGCTTTGGATACTTTTCTGTCAGTCAGTTTTAAGTAGGTTTGATAAGCTTCCAGATAACTGTGTCTGGATTTTCATTTTTAGTCTTTATTTTAAAATATTCAGTTCCATCATGAGTGATTTAACGTCGACAGGCAGATTTCAAGTTCAAGGCTTTGTTTCTGATTAGAGTCTGAGAATGTGTTCTGTTTACCTGAAGGGCATAAAATGTTCTGCTGAACAATGATAACCAGGAATCCATCAGTGTGTTCTCGTGTATTGTAAACAGAGGTCCCCAACCTTTTTCATGCCAGGGACCGGTTTAATGTCAGACAGTATTTTTACGGTATTTAAGGTGTCGCGGATAAAAACAACAAAATAAAATGATACGAGCAACACAAAAACTGTGGTATTTTGTAAATATAATAATAAACGTGAATACACTTTGTAATCATGTAACTTTATTAGTAGCATCTTTCTGAAATGTGCTAACAACGATCAGAGTAACGTCCTCCTCTGCCCCTCATGCAATCTGGTCGCTATGGTAACGTGTAAACATTCCTTTCAGAATAAGTTTTCACTGCTGTTTTGGTGATCTCAGAGTTTTCTGCCATGACTTTCATCCAGAATACCGGTAAAGATGATGTCTCAAACATACTTAGATGCTACAGATTTAGATCGTATTTTTAAAAAAAATTTTATACGACCCAGTATTGGTCCGCTGCCCACTACAAAATGCTCCACGGCCCGGTGGTTGAGGACCACTGTTTTAAAGAGTTCATGAAAGACAAAGTAACCGTCTTTTGTACATTTGTACTTCACATGTTTTTGAATAGATATGGCAACAGTCCAGCTCATTGGTACAGAAATTTAAACAGCAACTCAGAATGATGTAGCAAGTTTCAACATGCATTGCTGTGGTTGAATATTTAAGGTTGTTTGACGGATCTGAGTTTTGGAATTGGACTTTGTAAAGCTTTGCCTATTAACAGGTTCTATGAATTAATGATTTTGTGGGTGGAGCACTGGTCAATTAGCAAATTGAAGTTGACTCACCTGTATTAGGACAGGTAAAACATCTAAACTTCTGTTCCACAAAACATTTTCTTATCTGTGTAATGCTCCAGCTTACTGTGTAAGCTCACCATGCAGTCGGGGTTTAGATTAGCCTGATATACAGGAGCCTCCAGCCAAGTGTTCTTCCAAGATGGCAGAAGATCTAGCTTCTGTTCCACTCCCTCACCCTCTGTTTGGGCTTCTGCCTTTGATACAACATCTGCCAGCAACTGTAAATGCCAAAAGAGCGATCATTGAAACGCCAATTAAGGTTCTCCCAGTGTTTTCCCATAAACATTGATCGTTTCATTGCCAAGGCATTCTGCATTCAACGTCAAAGCCTGTCTGAGTTGGGAAGGCTGCAGACACGAGTTCTCTCTTTCCCTTCCTGACACGAGGCTTTACGGCCTGTTCTGGGCGCACCTGTGCACACCTGGAATCTGACAGGAGCCGCTGATTTATGGCTGCCAGCCTGTCTCTGTCTGCTGGAGGCGTGCCTGGTGTGGACCCTTTCTATCTTCCATATTTTGCAGCCTCAGTCCCCTCACCGAAATGCATCTTCATCTACATCATCTACGATGGAGATTTGTGCCAATGGCTTTTTTGATTTGAAACCCCATAAATTGACTTCAGTGACCTAGTCAGTCATTCTTTTTGTTATCTTTTCTGCATTGCAGTAGAGATTCAGCACCTCTAAAGGCCTCCCTTCTCCTTTCTGCTCTCTCAGATTTCTAGCTTAATGGCTTTCAATCATTGTAACATAACCACAGGCAGGTAAAGCAGGTACAATATCCAAGCAACTTTAATATTGTTTAGCTCATGTGAATGTTATCCAAGTCACCATTAATGTGGTTTAAAATAATATGTATCTGGAAAGCTAGCTAAGATAGGTAGCTACGATCCAGGAGAGCACTACTCTGGCTGGTATTTTGAGCAACGTACCCCTTATGGACTAAGTCATTTACCTAGTTCCCTAGTTTATGCTGGCACATTGCTTTAATGAGATACTGCCCCTGATTTTAATTATTTCATAAGTTGAACTAAAAGTGAGCACCAAATAATATATGTTTTGTTCATTACACAATTTAATTCAGCATACAACTGAGTAATTGAGCATGTGATTTAGTACTTTGCTTTATATAATTATACTGTATTGTATGATTAGTTCATAGAATATAGAATATACTGTATCCTATATATTTTATTGGTATGTTTCCCACAATAACCCAGGCCTGATAAAGACATACAAACAATAATAAAAATATTAGCTGCAAATGAATGAAACTTCTCGTTCAAACAGGTTTAGACACCCTGGTTTAGTTGACAGATGGATGTCACTGCCCGTCTGAACTTTTTTCCTCAAGACAGGACTTGTCTAATAACAGTCATTATTTTCTCTGTCCTATTACAAGACTTAATTAAGCAATACATGGAGCACTGTCTTCTAAGATATGACATCATGCTGCAAACATGCACCAAAACCTCTAGCAGAGGATGTAGTGTGTAATATTCAAGGCATGATGCTAGAGTCTTTTTTATTATTATTTCTCAATTATGAGACATAAATCAAACATTTATGGTTCTTTATACTTATCAGAGGGCAAAGACAAACTAAATCTTTCTCTGGCATCCCCATTCTTGAGCAATGGCTCTCTTTTCTCTGGTAATATTGTTTGTGTGCCAAGTGCTGGGCAATGTGATAATGACTTAAACAATCGTGTGTAAAGTTTGCCTGCCACACATTACAGTGTATGTAGAATTTATTTGCAGAAATGGTGATTTGTAAGTGAAATTATGAATATTCTGGGCAGTATAGCAAATCACTGTGAATGGGACATTTGTTCAAGGATTTTTTGATATAGTATATAACTTCTGAGGGACGTAACTGGCTAGATAATGAAAGTGACAGTGAGAGTTTGTATAAACAAAAATGAGCAAAAAATGTAAACACATAATCCTGTAGAAAAGAGTAGTGTTTTAGAGTTAATGTATAAAATAGTTTCATCAAAGACAATGAATCTTTGTATGAAAGAACCAAGCACTGTAATTAAAATTTCCAGCTTTCAATAATGTGACAATTTAATAACCATTAACATTCTTTGTTTTTGGTTGAGTCTGTGTGAAATTTCACAAAGTTTTACCCCTGCACTTAAATCTTAATCTATATCTCCCTTAAAAGGGATAAAAAGTGTGGCTGCATTTAATGATGCTTTTGGTCTTCATAATGAAGTTTAGGCTCGTTTCCGTCAAAATATTTTTACATTTATTTTAGATTGAACAATTTCCTTGGCATTGAGAACACAATAGAAACATATTAACAAACAACATACATCTTATCATACCCAAAACTACACAATATACAGGGGGTCCGCGACTTATGGGAACCCCAACATAACTCGATGATCCCCTGTAACTATATAACAATATCTATAACAGATCAAACCCAACATTTCTATAACATATCACACATAGAGCTGTACAACCCAACTCTAAAGATCTACAACAGATCACACCTAGAGCTGGGCAATGCAGCTCTGAAGATCTATAACAGATCACAAAGATTGCAGATTGCATCCACAGCAGTACAACCCAGCTGTAAAGATCTGTAAGGGCAGTGAATAGCATCATCTTTTGATCATTCTACTGTATTTGAAGAACATTCCCTAAGTAAGTTTTTTAATGAATCTGCTGCTCACATAGTTAGTGGTCATGCAGGACAAACCCAAATAATCAAACCCAAAACTAATTTTTTGACAGATACTAAATTGTAATTGTAGCCATTTCAACTTAAGCTACACAACCAAGACTTTCAGAAGCATCTTCTACAGCAGTGGTCCCCAACCACCAGGCCACGGGCCGGAACTGGGGCGTACAAAAAATTAAAACTTTTTTTTTCTAAATATGATCTCAGCCCATAGCATTTAAGTATGTTAGAGACATCAACTTTGCCGGTGTTCTGGATGAAAGTCAAGGCAGAAAACCCTGAGATCGCCACAACAGCACTAAAAACTTATTCTGAAAGGAATGTTTACGTGTTACCATAGCAACCAGAGTGCATGAGGGGCAGAGGAGGACGTTACTCTTACTGTTGTTATCGCATTTCTGGAAGAAACTGCTAATGAAGTTACATAATTATACAGTGGATTCACATTTATTATTATATTTACAAAAAAACACATTTTTTTTGTTAGTCGTACCATTTTATTTTGTTGTTTTTATCTGTGACACCTTAAATGCCGGTCTGCGAAAATATTGTCTGACATTAAACCGGTCTGTGGCGCAAAAAAGGTTGGGGACTGCTGTTGTACAGTCAATGGTAAAAGTTTGCCCGGCTAATGTTTCAATTGTTCAGAAAAAAGATTGAAAAAAGAAGCTTCTCCATTGGTTGTTGCAGTGCTTTTAAAAGAAAGATGGGGTTATATTTACATTTTGTACATCTTGTACAATGTCACCATGGAAAGAAAGGTTAAAAAGATATACAGGATCCAAAATAGGACTCCTTCATCCTTAATGACACACGTTACTGTTCTTCTTATAACACACCTTTGAGTTAAGGAAACCTTACAATAGTAGAGTTCTTTCATACAGTGTGTTATCTCTGTCTTGATAAGGGAAGAGCAGTCAAGAACGCTTTGGGAAAGGATTAGCTGCTTACTGTATTGACTTCCTCTAAGCAGTGGAATGCAAACTTGTGTATATGATGGCGTGTGCCTCCTGAGAAGTATGGCTTATTTGAGTGAGGGTATGGTGGTCCCTCATGCTCACGCCTCCATCCGAATAAAGTAAACCAAAGATGACAGTTACCCACCGCATGTCTTTTGGTATCCCAACACAACTTGCTTTCAGTAAAGATATCTGTTGCTGATCTTAGATGAAGCAACTATGGAATGGAACTAAGCACTTGAGATTCTAGCCACCTTTGCTACACATAAACACACTTATTTGAAAGTCTTCTTTATTTACTCTTTATATGCCCAATTTTGTTTGTGCCAAAACTCAAGAAAATATTTCATAACATAATTTGCATACAAGGGAATGTACAAACAAAAAAGGGAAAAACAAAACTCACAGCTACTTACAAGAAGTACCTCTGTCTTTGTTCATTAGCTGTTGATGTGTGTATCTGTTTTGGCTCAATTTATTCATTTTAGGAATATGGTTGATTCAATTCATTAATTGCAGTTAACATATTTTTGATCCTATGCCTAGCTCACACACCATCTTTAATGTAAAGAATCATGAATCTTCCTTATTTACAACAGTGTATTTCCAGCCTTTCCAGTGACTCAAACTTTATGCTGGCAATGTGGTATGCAAAAATAATACTGGAAATAAATGTAAATAAGTCATGAAATATTTATAAAATAAGATTAATTCTGATTTCATTAAGCTCCAGCATAGTTTTCATACACTGTGGAACCCTACTCCTTTTTCCAATTCTAATCATCCAATGTCAGTCTTACTACTCATCATTTAATCAAATCCTGGCAGCCATATTAGCCTAGAAGCTTAAAGACTGTTCCTGCAGCAAAGGGGAAACAAACCCTCTGTTAATGCCTTTGGCCTGAGCCCTTAAGGAGCAAGCCAAAGGCGAAAGAGGCAAACTGTAGGAAGAAACCTTGGGAGGAACCAAGGGTCAGAAGGAAAACCCATCTGTAATGTGCTGGCGTAGCAAGCCTGTCAATGCTGAATGGAATGACGGAGCCCAAATGCAGGGGGAATGTAAACAGAGACACCACACCATGCCTTGGCCAAAAGAAGATGCACATTGTTTTGAGTGTACTACCCTCTACCGTGGACAAGATGGAATAACAAAACAATGAGTGAATGGCGGCTAACCATTCACCCGCCTGTGCTTTGCTATGGCTTGATGTTAATGAGGGCAAAATGGAAAACACAGAGGGCACAGCCTTGCAGACTAGATGCGTCTAAACCCAGAGCGCCATGACTCTATCAACCAGGAGAGCCTGGAGAGCAAACCAACACCTGGCCCACGGGGCATTCACATGGAGCCAATTGTCCCCGCATCCTGCTGGGTTTGTTAGGAAGGAGCCACACCTGCGTTTCCCTCATGGATCCACTTGCAAACAAGACCTAACCGCTACTCAATGGTGGGCTTCCAGAACTGGAAGGAACCTGCGGATTCAGCTGGCTGGAATCAGGGCCTAATTGCTCAGCAATGTAACCCTCCCCTGCTCACATTACGATGTCACCACCCTGGGGGAGGAGTGCCAGCCTGACAGCCAGCAAGGGGAAGCCACACCTCCCCATGCTGGCGCTCAGGGATTGGTGCGCCTTACACCATCTTTCTCTGGTCAACACCAGAGTGTAATAACAGACAGGGAATATATAAATGAATAAATAAATAAATAAATAAATAAATAAATAAATAAATAAATAAAAACTAAGAGTAGGAATGAGTCCAGTTTGAAGATGCATCTGCAGTTCCTTGTATACAGGTGAGCCTCTGAGAAGGTAAGTGGTTCTGTCCATATGGGCTCTCTTCAATAGAAGTGAGGGGGTTCCAGCATATCATGTTATATCAGGTCTGCGTGACCCTGGTCCAGGCAGCAGACTGGTACCTCAGAGTAGCTAAGCAGACATGGAATGTGTAAGAAAGAGAGAAAGAAAAAGACTGTTAAGGATGGTCAGTGTTGCAGGTGATTAAAAATGATGGACATTGTTGTCTGTAGGGGTGGGAATAGCAGAGTATCTCATGATACAATACGATACACAATATGTGGCTCATCGTGTATCCATCGATCACATTGATGATGTGTGTTTAGAAGGCGGTTTCTTTGCTATAGTTTCTAGTTTAACTCTCTCAATCCCAAAACAAATTACGGAGCGTTACGTTTCTGTTTGATCTATTTTTTGATCTATAATTATTATTAATGACATTTCATCAAGTGATAGATATCGGTGGGGATGAGCACATCTGCACACTTGGATTATTGGATCTTTTCCTTCTTTTTCAAAGAAGCACTTCAACAATGTGTGTTTTACTGATGCATGTTTATCATATCAGTGGGGTTGAAGGCTTCCTCTGGGAAAGAGATACACAGAGATACTGACCACCATAAAATAATCCACTGTCTGTTCCATCAATCTTATAAAAGCAAAGCAAAGTGAACCCATACTTTAGATTTAAATGTGATTGGGCGTCTTTTAGCCCAGCGTTCAGTTTGATGAGTTTCCCCATTTCCTGCAGTGCCACCCAAAGGAGACATGAAGATGACGAATGTTTGCTGATTTGCTAACATTAGCAAATTTGCTAAAATATTGATATTGCTGTCTGCATATAAGTTATTGTATCGTGTGAGTAAGGATGAACATATATCACCATATCAATATTTTGGCACACCCCTAGTTGTCTGAGTGCATGCATGAGCTCTGGCCAGACTCTTTATGACAGCATAGCTAAAGGGGAGAGCCAGGAGTTAGCACAGACATGGGACCAAAGGCAGCCAACCACTCAACCTTCAACAAACCCAAGTGAATGCATTAGACAACACCCAAGCATCCCATTTTACCAGAAAATGGATCTGGGCCTTATCTAGAACTAACAGAGTCCCAAACAATATTTGGAAGATTATTCCATAACTGCTGGGCTTTGTAAAAGAAAGCTCTGTCCCCTGTAACATGAACGTGACTATTATGAACACACCACAATGAAATGTGACTGCTGCATTTAACTTATCACACATGGAGCACCAGGCAGCCATCAACAACAACACCCAGGGAGCAGGGAAGTGGGGACAGTACCTTGCTCAAGGGTTACCTCAGTGGTGCCTGGGTTGGGACTTAAACCTGCAACCTTCTGATCTCAGGGGCAAAGTCCTAACCACTAGGCCACTACTGCTGCCAGTACGAGCAAAAAGACTGCACCTTGTGATCTAAGTAAGCATGGTGGATTATAAAGGACCAAGTGTTCCCTCAGATACCATGGTGCAAGACCATTCAGTGCTTTATAGGTTAATAATGCATAGTATTTTATAATTAATGCAAAATTTGATCAGGAGCCAGTGCAGATTAGGTTCAATGTGTCTGTAAACTTTTGTCCATATAATATTTTACAGACAATCGTAACTCTGTATGCGTCTAGGGCCCTTTACTGTGGTTAAAGTAACTATTACTGGTGACTATGTGTGGCCATATATGCTGGGTGTGAAACCAAACAAGAGCAAGCCAAAGCCAAGAACACTCACTCAACAGCCGGCACTGTTCACTCTCATCTCTCTCCTGCTGATGGAGATAACCTGCGGACACTGTAAGCCTTATTTGTGAACCCAGAGAAAGAGCTTTAATTAATTAGGCTACACTGCTTTCATGCAAAACAGCTACACTGTGTTTTTCACTCAGAGGCATAGCTGAAAGGAACTGAAAAACAGCACACAAAGGAACTCGTGTAATTTCTTCAGCTATTCATTAGTTCACCAAAACCTTTCATTTCTTCACCGGATATTCATCAACTGACATAGGACATAGTCTACTTTTATGGCTTTTGAATAATGGCCATAAAATATGCTTTTCTTCACAAGTCCATGACTTAAAAGCTTTATATTTGATGGGCTTAGGGATATCATTTAGCCTCATGTGCATTCCTGAAGTTTAACCACTTGCTTCGCTGACAGCTACAGTCTTGCAAGAAAAGAAATGCAGTGCTACTCAGGAGGTCTTACACACCCTTCTTTTTTCTACTTTTTTGCCCACCGTGACTGACAACGAAGCGGATCCTTTACGTAGCCATAGGAAATATCATCAAACCACTTTTAATTACACATCTCCCTGGCTGCTGGTCTCTCCTTCTCAATGTGTGGCATGTGTCTAAAATTACACTCTGTGTAGAAACCACTAGGAAAAACATGCACCAGCTTGCAACTCGGCCCCAATTTGTGGAATATGGAAGAACAATATTGTGAGATAATTAAAGGTAGAGGTAAATATGAGGGGTTCCTTTGCAAAGGCCTGACATTAGAGGCCCAGAAAGCATGCCTTTCTCCCCTTCATCCCTTTAGAAGAGTGAGGAATGCACTAATGACAGTCAAAAACGTCCCATGGATGCCAAAGCTGGGAATGATACGTCAAACTACTAGTTTTTCCCACTTAATGCAGTGAAAACGGTAATTTTTTTTAACGGAAAAGACCAAAATACTAGTAAGATTATGGTGATAAAGCAGCCATGTAAGTGGCATAAAGCATAAGAATAAAAATGAATATATCACTCTTGTCATGCCCCGAGTCCTAAACAAGTCAATTGTTTGTTTGGATGCTGTTGTTTTTGTTTTAGACTTCACATTTAAGTCACATTGGGTAGAATAAGTGACATTTCTGTTATACAAGCGAACTGGACATCATTAAACCCTGTTAACACATTCTCAAATACACAATATTTGCAGTAAACATTGACACATAGTTACTTTTTATGCCATATATTGAACAAAAATAAAAACATTATTGTGGCACTGTGCAAAAGTCTGGGCACCTTAAGAGCTGCAGAGTCTCAGATTCTTTTTTACAAGGTTTTAGACCTTAAACAGCTCATTAGATCAAATGCATGGCAACAGCTGTCATTAGTAAATGTCAGCGAGTGCCAATTTTAAAGCTTCACAAATTCTCTGACTCTTCAAACCTTGTGCACACACTTGTGGACACTCAGCAAGCATGGGATCCTCTAAGCAGCTGTGTAAGACAGACAACAAAATGCTGTTGTTTTTGTTTTAGACTTCACATTTAAGTCACATTGGGTAGAATAAGTGACATTTCTGTTATACAAGCGAACTGGACATCATTAAACCCTGTTAACACATTCTCAAATACACAATATTTGCAGTAAACATTGACACATAGTTACTTTTTATGCCATATATTGAACAAAAATAAAAACATTATTGTGGCACTGTGCAAAAGTCTGGGCACCTTAAGAGCTGCAGAGTCTCAGATTCTTTTTTACAAGGTTTTAGACCTTAAACAGCTCATTAGATCAAATGCATGGCAACAGCTGTCATTAGTAAATGTCAGCGAGTGCCAATTTTAAAGCTTCACAAATTCTCTGACTCTTCAAACCTTGTGCACACACTTGTGGACACTCAGCAAACATGGGATCCTCTAAGCAGCTGTGTAAGATTCTGAAAATGAAATTTATTAATGCCCACAATGCAGGAGAAGGCTACAAGAAAATAGCAAGCTTGCAGTTTCCACAGTGAAAAATGTACTTAAGAAATGGCAGTTCTGGGGAACTGTGGAGGTCAAGATGAGATTTGGAAAACCAAGAAAACTCTCGGTCTATGCTGGTCAGAAAGACATATCAAATCCCCATTTGGCAAAAAACCTGCAAGAAGATTTAGCAGACTCAGGATTAGTTCTGTAATATTATTTGGTAGTCTAGCATGCATAGCTCTTTTAAGATCTACCCACACATTTTCAATGATGTTTAAATCAGGGGACTGTGGTGGCCATTCTAAAACCTTCAGCTTGCATCTCTGGAGGTCGTCTATGATGGATTTTGAGGTATGTTTAAGATCATTGTCCTGTTGTTTTTACAGATGGTGTGATGTTTGCTTCCAAAATTTGCTGGTATTTAGTGGAATCCATTCTTCTCTCCACCCGTGCAATGTTTCCTGTGCTACTGGCTGCAACACAACCCCAAATCATGATAGATCTACCCCCATTGTGGTCTGAGTGCAGGAGCTCCAGTAAAACTCTCTATAACAGCACAGCTAAAGGGGAGAGCTGGGAAGTAGCATAGACATGAGGGCAACCTGGGACACAAGGCAGCCAACCACTCGATCTAAGTAGGCATGGATTATAAAAGTTCACTCAGATTCTGTGGTGCAAGACCGTTTAGTGCTTTATAGGTTATTAATAGTATTTAATATTTAATGCAAAATTTGATCAGGAGCCAGTGCAGATTAGATAAGATGGGGGTGATGTGCTCGTGTTTTCTGGTTCTAGTAAGAACTCTTGCAGCTGCATTTTGGACTAACTGGAGCTTATATTTATGGACCTACTAGTACATCCAGAGAGTAATGCATTACAAAAATCTAACCTAGAGGTAACAAACGCGTGAACAAGTTTTTCTGAGTCATGTGACAACATCATATTCTTTATCTTTCACTGCTGTACATGATAAAACAGAATGGCCCTCTAGAGTGACTGTGTAATTGGATAGCTTGTTCAGAGCTGCTGGTGGTCCTATTATGAGTACTTCTGTCTTTTCAGAATTTAACAGTAGGAAGTTTTGAAGCATCCACTGTTTAATGTCTTACATGCATTCCTTGTTTTTATTATGCTGGTGTTTCTCGTCTGATTTTGCTGAAACATACAACTGTGTGTCATCTGCTTTTCAGTGGAAGTTAACTCCATGGTTTTAGATAATGTTCTCCAGAGGTAACATATACAGAGAGAACAGTAATGGGCCTAAAATGGAACCCCGTGGAACACCAAACTTTACCTTACTATGAGCAGAGGAATCACCATTTATATCTACAAAGTGATAGCAGTTAGTCAGATAAGACCTAAACCAAAAAAGCACTGTTCCCTTAATTCCAACAACATTTTCTAGCCTGTCTAGTAGGGTGATGTGATCCATAGTGTAAAAAGCTGCACTAAGATCAAGCAACACAAGTAAGGAGACACATCCCTGATCAGATGCAAGTAGAAGGTCATTTACTACCTTCACCAGTGCAGTCTCTGTACTATGATGAGGCCTAAATCCTGATTGGAACAGTTCATGAATGTTGTTCTTATGTAAGAAAAAACATAACTGCTTGGCTACAGCCTTTTCTAGTATCTTGGAAGTAAAAGGAAGGTTTGATGTAGGTTGATAATTTGAGAGCTGTCAGGGATCGAGATTAGGCTTTTTTAACAGAGGTTTTACAACTGCTAGCGTGAAAAATTCTGGTACATAACCGATGCCAAGGGAGGAGTTTATTATTTTCGTAAGAGTTACAATTACTTTTGGTAGTATTTGTTTTTAAAAAGTGTGTGGGTAGTAGATCTAGGATGCATGTAGATGAATTTGATAATAAAATTAATTATATAAGATCTGATTTTTTCAAGGGGTATACAACAATCTAATTGTTGATCTAAGATAACAGAACTGTCTGAAGTGTTATGTCTGTCAGTCTGGATTTAAATTTGCAGACTGAATTGTTTGTCTAATATTTTTTATTTTATCATGAAAGAAGTTCATAAAGTCATTGTTTCTTAATGTCGGTGGTATGCTTGTTCTTAAAGCAGCATTATTTTTGGTTAATTTTGCTATTGTACTAAATAAAAACCTAGGGTTATTCTAGTTAACTTCAATAAGGGTGAAGAAATAGGTTGTCCTAGCAGCATTTAAACTTTTTTGTAGCTCATGAGACTCTCCTTCCATGCTAGTTTAAATACTGCCAAATAAATTTGACGCCATTTATGCATTTATGCATTTATGCATTAAATATTAAATACTATTATTAACCTATAAAGCACTAAACGGTCTTGCACCACAGAATCTGAGTGAAAACTATTATCTAGTTTTCATGCAGACTGTTTCAGTGTACGTGTGTGGTTGTATACCAGTGGGCTAAGTTTTTCTCTCTGATTATTTTTCTTTTCTAAGCATTCAGATCAAGTTCTGATGGTAGGATTAGAAATAAAATTTTGAGTAGTAGATGATGTAAATGTGCGCTTTATGTGATATTGTGGAAAGGTACATGTGTTATTTCTAAGATGCAGCTTAAATCAAATAAGATAATGATTTGAGATCGCCTCAGACTGTGGAGCTATAACTATATTTTCTATATTTAATAACTGGCAATATGTGTGAATGTCCATGCCCTTGAGCAGCATGCATATACCAGTTACCTTTCTGTGTTACCTTTCTGTGTTACCTTTCTGTGTTACCTTTCCTGTGTCACTAACCCGCACTCCTTCCAGAACGGACTCCAACTCTCAGCAAGCAATGCTCTCTCCACCCCTTCTCCACCTGCATTACCCACTCGTTCTCCCGCTCCAAACACTACACTGTCCATAATGCTTTGCTCCTTAGACCAGTAGTGAAATTAATATTTTTAGAGTGGACTTTTGATCACAAATTTAAGTAATTTAATTACATTTAAAAATATATATTTTACATAGTTGTTATGATTTGCTAGGAATGTAATTGTGTAATATTGTAATGACATTTAAATAATTATGTACTCTGGTTCTTATGTGATGCCATAGCACAGTGACTTTACCTGCACAAAATTGTAAATAGCTGGTTAGTTGGATCAGGTGTGATGAAAGGAACATTCACCAGGCCATTCACAAATGCAGTTTAAAGCTCTGTCATGCAAAGAAGAAGCCTTATGTGAACATGGTCCACAAACCCCACTATTTTCTCTGACCCAAAGTTAATTTAACATGAACTGAGGGGCAAAGATGACATTTTTAATTGTTAATTGGTTGGACCATCTGGCATATTATCAGTGCTCAGTTCAAAAGTCTGCAACTCTGATGGTATGGGACGTATTATTGCCTATGGAATTAACAGCTTGCACATTTGGAAAGGCACCATCAATGCTAAAAATTATACACAGGTTTTAGATCAACATACAGTTGACAATGTCATTTTCAAAGAAGGCCTTGCATATTTCAGCTGTATATTGCTTCTATAAGTATAGAAAATATAAATGAAATGAAAACATTTTTTAAAACATAAAAATATAATTATTCACTTTAAACATTTGATATGGTGTGTTTGATATGTTTTAGAATGGATAAAATGCTGTAAATCATTGCATTCTGTTTCTATTTTCATTTGACATTTTCAATATCATAAAAGACTTTGAATCTAGCAGTATTTTACACTAACATTACTAAGTGCAAATAGTTCAAATGACAGAATAAACAAAGGAATGAGAAATGGTTTAGATGACAGTGCTTTGTCACCGACAGAATATGCCTACATGAGTGCAGAATATTAATACACTTGTCTTTTTCATCACCTCCAGCCAAACGCAGTGGAAAGAAGGAATGTGGTGGATCATCTCTGATGGTCTCCTTGAAAGAAGAAATAAAAACATTTAGGCTGTTGTGACAGACCTAAGGAAGGTAAGTCTGAATCCAGAACTGCTTGACGACAGATGAACTCTGCATCACTTCAATTAAAACTATTGAGATGGAGACCAGTGACAAATTGATGATGAATGCGTTTTATATGGGTTTTCTATGTCATTGCTGCTTTTTCTAAGGGAAGTTACTGTAATAAAGTGGAATTTAGTCATCATCCTTAGACATCTTGCATGTCTACTGACTGGCCACTTAATGTGACCCATCTACCTTACAGGACCACTATTCTAAACCATGGGTTTGCGCATGGTGGTTATCTTTGTCACTTCACAGCAAGTACGTCCTGGGTTTGATCCCCAGCTCGGCCACGATTTGTGTGCAGTTTGCAAGCTCTCCCCAGATTTCCTTCGGTGTTCTGGTTTCTCCCAGTTGAGCATGCTGGAGAAGTAAGTGGTGTCAAAACTAAAATTCAATTTAAACATTTAAAAATCAGAGCATTAACAATAATCCCTCAAAATCAGCAGCATGAAGTAACAGCTCTCTTTATCTCATGCACATGCTGCCTGTCCCTTCACATCCCTGTGGAAGTAAATAGCTACAATAGGGAAATTAGGGCCAAGAGTTTTATTCACAACCACGTCTGTTTCTCTGCTTCACTTCATTTTATCACCATCACTATACACACAGCATTTTCCTGCTCATCCATTCATTTTGACTTACTAATAGTCTCACTGACACAAAGGTTTAAAAAAATTAAACACATTTGATTCTCTTTGTGACATTTTACCAGTTTCCTCCCTGTTGCTGATGTTCAAACTGCAGAAACATTAGCGCAGATGACACATACAGTGCTATGAAATGTCTTAGTTTTTCATATATTTGTCACAGTTACGCTTCAGATGATTAAACAAATATTTATATTAGACATTGATAACCAGAGTAAACACAAAATGCAGTTTGTAAATGACAACTTTATTTATTAATGGAATAATGCAATACAAACCATTGCCCTGTGTGAAAAAGTAATTGCCCCTTAAATCTATTAACTTGTTGTACCACCCTTGGCAGCAAGGACCGCATTTAAGTGTTTGCGAAAACTGCCAATGAGTCTTGCACATCATTGTGGAGGAATTTTAGTTCACTTCATTTTTCAGAATTGTTTTAAATTAGACACATTGGAGGGTTCTGGGTCATGCCAAAGCATATTAATTAGATTTAAGTCAGGACTTTGAGAAGGTCTCTCTAAAACCTTAATTTTTCATTATTTTTTAATCATTCAGAGATGGACTTGCTGGTGTCTTGAATCACTGTTCTGTAAGCAGAGAGCAGAATTCATGATTGTAACGGGAAGCAAACCTTCCAAAATATTCACCTTTTGTCTCATCAATTCACAGAAGATTTTTCCAAAAGTGGGATCACCAAGATGTTTTTGGCAAATGTGAGACAAGGCTTCATGTTGCTTTTGCTCAGTTGTGTTTTTCATCAAATCATTCAATTCTCCCATGGATGCCATTTTTGCCCTTTCTTATTGCTGAATCATGAACAATAAGCTTAACTGAAGCAAGTGATGCCTGCAGATCTTTAGATGTTGTTCTAGGTTCTAATTTAACCTCCTGGGTGAGTTTTCAATACACTCTGGGAGGAATCTTGGGAGTCCAGGCACTCCAGGAAAGATTCACCACTGTTCCATTTGTGGGTGTGAAATTGATCTCAGCTTTCCAAAAATGTGGTTGATCACAGTTTATTCATGATTGACTAATAGGGGTTCCTTCTGGGAGCTCCCAGGTCCTACTGGAATAGCAGAAATGAAACCCTGCAGTTGCATATTTAATAAATCACTCTCCAATCCATTCATCTCTGGTCAATTTTTGACCACAGTTGACCAGATGTTATTTAAGAAGTGGACCATTTTCAAAACAGCAATGACCCTGCAATGGTGATATCATGGTTGTGTATTGTGCATAGTTTCTCAGGCAGTGGTGTTGTATAACTTGATAACTACCCCTTAAATGCTCTAACAAACACTACTTAATGCTAACTAGCCTACTAATGTTGATGATGCTTATAACTGTTATTTGTGCTTTAGCCCCTATTATCCACTATCTGCCTGTTTCAAGTCTGTGCACAATCAACCATCACAACCAGATCAAAAATTTAATTGAGCGGAATATGTTTTCACAATCGCCACTTTTTTTTACATGACCCACATTTTTATGATACAGCCTTAAAGCAGAATACACTGAAATCACAAACCAGTGAATTGTAGCTATAACTGCCAAGCACTGGATAACATTAGGTTGCAAGTGAACAGTAAGTTCTTGAAGTTAATATGTTAGAAGCAGAGAAAAGAGTTGAAGCATAAGACCTGAGACACTTGGACAAGGGCTAACTTGTGAAGACTAGACAACTGATTCAGAACATCTCCATAATGGTAGATCTTGTAGGTACTAGGTATGCAGTTAATACTTACCAAACAAGGTTCCAAGTAAAGTCAATTGGTGAATTGACAAAAAGCATCATTGGTGCCCAAAACTTTTTTGGTGTGAAGGCTAGTCTGTCTGGTGCAAACAGAAGAGCTTCTGCAGCACAAAACATTAATGCTGGTTATGATGGTTATGAAAGGTACACACAGCACACACCACTCAGGGCTGTTTTGGCAGAATTAGGGGGATGTACACTATTAATAAGGCTGTGTTATTGTTATGCCAGATCAGTATATATTTCATTTGCAAAGTGCATTGCATTTAGTACGTGTCTTGCTCAAGATCTTACAACAATCCTACATCTCTCACTCTCCATTCTGTGGAACTGAGCGTAATGACAATAAAGCGACAATGATGAAAAAATGCAATAAAAAAGTAATATGAATTACCTGTAATATACAAACATAAATATATTACATAAATAAATGTAAAATATAAATATATTCAAAACTATGCTCACAAAGTTACTTTACAATGAAATTGGGGTTGCAGGTTCTCCACTTAATCTAATGTTCAGCCATTGTTTCTTATTTAGTTATGTATAATATAGTTAATGCAAAGTTTGTGTGCTTCGAAACCCTTTCCTCTAAGAAAGGATCTTAAGGATCTTGACATTTATGTAGCAGAAGATGATCTTCATGACATGTCAGTGCCCTAACAAACACCAGTGATAATTAGAGTTCACTGTAGTTCAAGGCTGAGTGTTTGATTTCAGAGCCACAGGCGGCAGGCCACTGACAGGTAGTTTAGCCACCCAGCCAAGACTTCCACACAGCCAAAGGCCCTCAGGGGCCTACAGTTGGCCCCATTCACCACCCCTCACCACCCCACCTCCAGTGCCCCAGAGATTTAAGAGCACATAGGAAACCTGAGTGTTGTTTTCCTCTCTGAGGTAGGTCCTTCCTGGGTCTAACGGAGACAAAATGTCTCAAATGTTGTCTGCCATGATGCAATATAGGTTCAGGGGGCTAAGAAGACTTTTGCAAAGAACAAGTTCCTGCAGTTTTGGTTGCATGATTTTCACCTTTGCACTTGAAATTTGGGACTTGTGCTGCTAACAAGTGATGCATGCAACAATTAGCACAGTGCAAACAATGTCTTCACACAAGATCCATGTCAAGTTGTTAGGTAGTCTCAAATCAACTTGCTGTTTGTCTACAGCCTATATGCAAAGAATTTGCATTGGGTCCTGGGCAAATTTGCACATGCTACTCCAATGTTTTCTTCAACCATATCACGTTTCTTCTCCCTCCTTCTGAATTACTGTTTGTAACCAAATTTAGCAGTGATCTCATAATTTCAGTTCCATCTTGGGTCTTGACTACTATTCATCACATTCATGCTATCAAAGTGCACATCCATATAAAAATGTCCTGAATTGCAATGATTATGGCTAATTAAAGATGCATTTCTAATGGAAACTATAGGTCCTGTGTAAGTAGTGGTTCTTCAAGGCCACAAATGATTTCCCTCTAGTTCCGTGTTGTAATTTTATATGTAATTTATATGTATGATTGTGGTAAAAGTGTCACAAGGGTGATGTAGACATGCGGTTAGCGTAGTGCTTTAATGTTTCAGAGACGTTAGTCTTGTAGCCCCAGACAACTAGCAGATCTTGGTTGATCTATATTTGGTGTAATGGGGGAAAATTATGTAAATGTGATCTTTTTTGTTGTACTACCACTTTAAAGGACTGACAGTGCAGCCGATGTCTGATCATCAGAGTCAAACTCGTTCAGAAGTTTTACGCATTATGAACCCACTCCAAATGTGTCTCGTCATGCATGTCTAGGAACAAGAAGTACACTGCAGAAATGCGGCAAGGTTGCATAACAAACACTTCTTATTGACTTCTGCAGAGTTCCAGACACATCTTTCCATCCAAGGAAAAAACGAATTCATATTCATATTTTCCAGGTATGTTGCCATAGATGAGAGCAGGCTCAGATATTGATTGTTGAAAGAAAGGAAAAATAAAGATAAGTAAAAGAAGTGTGGTTATATGTATATATGTTAACATGTTATGTTTTGGCTTTTTTTTTGCATGTTATGCTTTTATATGTATATATGTATATGTATATATGTAGGATGTGTGTGCTTTAGTATCAATGTAATAGCAGTTCAGTGTGAGGTCACGTCAATATGACGGCCCAATAGAAGCTTTGGAAGGTGAATAGAATAATAACCCCTGCTTACGTGGCTTAGTCTCATGAACTGGCAACACCAGCTGAGGACTGTTTCAGTGAACTCAGGGATCTGCTGAGATCCTTCCAGAAAACATGTTCCAACAAGTGACAAGACATGGATTCTTCAGGGAAAAGGACCTCTGTTCAGTTTGGTGCCAAGAGACTCCTTTACAGATCGTACAGGGTTTTTACGCTCAGTATGTAATAAAGGGCTAGAGAAAGGGATATTTAGCTTTTCAAACGATTTTTTATACAAATTAGCATTTTCTTTGAACTGTCTGTAAGAATATAGAAAAGATGATATAGGTTTATGTAGGAAAATAATCTTTGGTGTAAATATTTGTTTAATGTGAATATTGCCAAAGGTCATGCATTTTACCCATTCATTCCCTTGTGATGTCAACACCCATCAGCACTGTAACATCTGGGCCAAAATAGTTTCAATATGCGTTTTTATAGGAATAGCCTGGTGAGCTTATCATTTTTAACTTTTACAAATGCATTCAATCCACATTTCTGACATGTGTGGTGTTTTTGTCTTTACTGTGTCACTAATCTTGCTAATAAACACAGACACAGAAATAATTTCCATGAAAACATCCCCAAAATTCCTCTCAACCTCCTTCAAAACAACACCCAGCTTTTGATTAAGGTGCCTCAGACTAGTTGATGTGGTTTAGTACATAGTATAATTAATTTATAAAATTTAACAAAATGTCAAGAGATGGGGAAAGCAAAATAATTTTTCAAGGATCTACAAGAAAAGGTATCTAAACTCTATAAAACAGCAAAGGGATATAAGAAAAAAATCAAAGATTGAGAATGCTGATCAGCAGTGTTCAAACTCTATTTCCATAGTCAGGTAGACCAACTAAAATTTCAGCCACAACTGCCAGGAAAATTGTTTGGGATGCAAAGAAAAACCCACAAATAACTTCAGGTGAAATACAGGAAAGATGAGCTGCAGGGTAGATTTGCCAGAAGAAAGCCATTACTACACAAATGCCACAAAGTATCCCACTTATAATATGCCAAACAGCACAGACACAAGCCTCAAACCTTCTGGCACAAAGTCATTTGGAGAAATGAGACTAAAAGTGAACTTCTTGGCCACAACCCTAAACGCTACATTTGGAGAGGAGTCAACAAGTGTGGTGGTGGATCACTGATGTTTTGGTGGTGTGTGAGCTACAAAGGCACAGGAAATTTGGTCAGAATTGAAGACAAGATTAATGCAGTAGGTACTTGGAAATTCCAACATGACAATGATCCAAAACACAAGGCCAAGTCAACCTGTCATTGGCTACAGCAAAATAGAGTAAAGGTTTTGGAGTGGCCATTTCAGTTTTCTGATCTCAGTATCATTCAGCCACTGTGGAAACCTCAAATGTGCAGTTCATGCAGGACAGCCCGAGAATTTACAGGAACTTTTTGCCAGCAAGAATGGGCAGCTTTACCATCTGAGTAGATAAAGAACCTCATCCACAGCTACCGCAAAGACTTCAAGCTGTCATGTTAAAAGGGGCAATACACGGTATTAAGAACTGGGGTATGTAAACTTTTGATCAGGGTCATTTGGGTAGTTTGTGTTGTGATTATAGTTTTAAAAGAGTAAACACAGTTGATAATGAATGCCTTCAGCTAAACACTAACCATGAGTGAAAGAAAAGTTATTGTGTTATCATTCATATTCTCTGAAAAATGGCCAAGAAGTGTATGTATGTAAATTTATGAGCACAAGAATCTAAAGAAGCAGAGTTTGTTCAAAGTTCAAAATTCAGAATATACATGGGAACTAAAATTCTGTTACCAAATGCACCAGGTGTCATGGTTTATGTTGCCCTTTGGTAAAACAGATTTTTCACATAATTGTTCCTTGAACAACAATTTGGAAATGAAAACTGATTATTTTGTTCTTTTTTATCCTGCTGTATTTACAGAGAACAACACTAAGAGAAATCCTGCCTATAATTGAAAACTTCACATAGGAAAAGTAGTTTAATGAGTTTCTGTGACTGGTAACACTGTGCATGATATATATGATCTAAAAGAGAACTACTGGTGGATGTCAGGTTAACAGAGAAAGTCCTTTCATAGCAGGCAGAACAATACCAATGCCTGAGTGGATGGTTCGGGTGACAGGCTTGGCAATGACCTTTCATCTGTGTGTGTGTGTGTGCGTATGTGTGTGTGTGTTTGTGTGAGCACACACACATCTGATGTTCTGACAACTCTGGCATAGCAATAAAGAGAGCGGAGAAGATCAAACCCGTGTTCTGAAAAGCTGTAATGCAGTTACCATGTGCCACTTTGTTCAGGTTGCAGTGCGGCATGGCTTCATTTAGCAAGGTGGGCAAGAATAAAAAAATATGACAGGGGTTAAATCCTGCTTAGGGCTGCAACTCACAATACTTTTCTATAATCAGTCAATCTGTCAACGATTATTTACCCATTACTTCATGCTGTAATTGACTAATCAGTTTGCCCCTTTGACAGCATCACAGTCAGTGCAGTTCACTGTTCTTTACGTGTGGAGAAGTCACCAATACCCCAACCACCCAAAGGAGACCAGTCTGTTCATTTGAATCTGGCTCTTTTAATCAATGTGCAGTTCGATATGCTTCAATTTTTTGTCAACACTTGATGTAGTGTGCCATAACTTTCACAGAGCGTTGTGCAAACTATGCGAGAATCGCAAAAAAACTATTATTGGAATTATTGGAACTCTAGCTGATTGTTTTATTAACGTTAAGGCAAGCTGCAACAGCTTTTTATGTGGACCCCTGCTGGTTTTATTTTCAGTGCCTCCTAAAGCACATAAATAGCAGCCGTGTCTCTTTATTATCAGCTGCAGAATGTTTTGATAGGAGAAGACTTCATTAACATAATTATCTCTTCATCTTTGACCTTGCATTTTCTTGTTTGTGCCAAACTTGCAGTCTGCTGTTTAAATCCTGCACCTCACAAGCACACACAACTGGGTGGTGACCTTTTGTACAGTTCACAGCCTTAGAATTAGCATCAGGCTGATTATGTGCATGTAGCTCCAGTGGTGTGCTGCAGTTTTAAATGTAAGGTTGTCAGTGACTACTTTATGTTTCATGGACTCAAGTATTGACCAACGATCGTGGGAATCATAGTGGTTTGAGTGTGACTTCTCCATGATGACAGTGGCTGACTGGTAGAGCTCTGCACCTGGCAGTCCCGCGAGTTTAAGCAAACAGATGTGGGAAGCAAGTTCATATTTCTACGCCAAAGCAAAGCAAAGCAAAATAAGGCCATTTCCCTCTCTACCCCTATTCAGAGTGGCGCATTCTCCTTTCCCAGGCCTGCTTCACGTTGCTTGTTGCTATCCCCCACTAACATTGTTTGGACAGCTTGAAGCTTCTTCAAGAATGGAAAGTTGATATTTTGGATTGAGGCTTCTTCATTGACCATTTGCAGGAACAGCCTCAATTTCTAGGTCTAAACTTTAGAGACCTTAGAGTTAGAGTTTGCTGGAAGCATTTGCTTGTAATCTTAGCATTTCTTTAGTGATGCCTAAGAACATTTTACACATTATCTGCTCTGAAAAAAATATTTATGTGCATAACATTCACATTAATAATAATACCTTCAGATCAGTACTATATGTAAATATTAATTTCCATTTAAGCACACTTATACAGGGCTGTAATTTTGATAGTAGACTAATTTTTATTATAGCCTGTCTGTCTGTCTGTCTGTCTGTCTGTCTGTCTGTCTGTCTGTCTGTCTGTCTGTCTGTCTGTCTGCCTGCCTGC
>JBBIGC010000131.1:12638710-12650759 GCA_037576955.1 Lepidarchus adonis
GTGTGTGTGTGTGTGTGTGTGTGTGTGTGTGTGTGTGTGTGTGTGTGTGTGTGTGTGTGTGTGTGTGTGTACATATAATCTTATAGCATTTTTATTGTTGGTAGATCCTTCTGACTTAAATTTTTTTTTTAATTTTAAAGTAGCTCACAAACCCAAAAAGTTTGGGCACTCCTGCAATAAATCTTTTACTTTTGTACATTTAATAGTTAAGTATTTTAGGAAGCAAATACTTCAGTACTTTCACTTCAGTAAAATTGGATTGTATGACTTTCACATGTATTGGAATAACATTTGACTAGTGGTATCTGTACTTTCACTTAAGTACTGAAGTTTGATACTTTTTCCACCTCTGGTTAAGTGACATTGGGACTGTGAAAGGTGCAATATATGTTCAACTTATCATTATTATTATTTGTTGTTGTTGCTCATTCTATCCAATGCATCTACAGAAGAAGGGTTCCCGAATTTTTCAACTGTTAAATTTCTCCTCAACCAATCTCATATTGGACTTGTTAAAATCAGATGGAGAAAAGGTCACATTTTTCATTTTGCCCCAAAATTTCCCTTTAACTTTTTGCTCATTTGTTCATTTTCATGTTATCTGACTGCACCATTTTATAATTGTCTAACCTAAAACTTTCTCCACAGCAAAAATAACTGTACATGGGGTAAATTTCCCTCAGGTCAAAGAATCTGTCTATTGGCTTCTGTAATCACAGCCGCATGTATCCCTTTCTTGAACACCCCAGACACATCAAACAAACTCTCTGCCACCCAGATCCTCTCTGTGGGCTGCGTCTGATGGAGCAGGAGTCCACAAACAGTCCGGGTGGACACGCCACACAGAGAGAGCACAGCACCGTCCGTCAGCACCACCATTATCCTTTGTTGTAGCCAGACTCACCTAAGTCAGGTGATGAAAGTTTGGGTTAAAGTGCACTCGCCAGAGTCAGCTCACTCTGCTCTCCGATTTCCTTAATCCCCAAATTAATTCCCTTTTATAGAGGCACGGCAAAAGCAAAGGATATTTTTGTATCGATTACAAAGCTGTGTTTTTGCTTAAACAATTGCCGCGCCAACGACCTTGAGACAAGAGCGATTCTTTCACAAAGTGAGTCAGCAGAGAGATGGGTTTCAAGCATTGTGTCCCCCCTCCTTTCTCAAGAAAGAGAAAGAGAGGGAACGAGTGAACACTGAGCCATGATAAGGGTGTGTAGACATATGAGAGGCTTTACACTCTTGACATTTGAAGGCAATTCATTAAAGCTGTAATCTTGCTTATGTTTTGTATGCTAACCTTCCACAAAGGGGTTTGAATAACAGTATTGAATAAAAGTAGACTCCACAGCCACTTTCTTTTTCATTGGAATCCATTTCCTTGTGGCCAATATGCAGTTAGAGACTGTTGCCCATCTCCTGATGCACACTTTTCCTCTCGTGTGGCACCATACCAGCTCTGTGGATCTCCTGGGAATGTTTGCTAATCTGTAGTTTTGCTCATATTCCAATACTTTATACAGTAAGTTACAAACTACATAGCTGACTGTCAACAAATGATGAGCTTCCTTACCTGAGGGCACTTGAATGCTTTAAAGGGAAAGTGCTTTTTACTCCCGAATGTCCAGAGGATTGACCCAACAACTCTCCGGTTCCAAACAGACTCTGGCTACCCCATTATATATACTCAATATGTGTAATGAATCAAAATTAGAAAGTGTTGCTATAGCATTGTGGTTGGACAAAATAAGCAACATCAGAATGTGCTCAGTAATTCAGTATTATTTTCAGTGTATAAATGCGTATAAATGAGTTCATAAGCACCTGAACCTAAAAACTAGGTAAGTCCCATAGAATGAATTTCTTTCATGAGTTTCCAACTTCCATCACTACAAGTCCAATAAAACCAACAGTGACTGGATGTTCCAACCAACCAATGGTGTGTCCTCAGTTTCTGCCCTTATTCATACACCTCCTGCATTCTTGTTACAGTGGAGAATCATGAGAGCAGTGTGAGTGAAGTTTTTGTTATTTTGCTACTTGTTTCATCCATGCAAATTGCTTTTCAACACTGTCTGGCGGCATCAGCCATGTGTTTTGGTTGTAAATGATACAATTTACGTCCGTGAAATACTAATTTACCATGACATTAACTGGAAATTACTTTTAACAAGGCAGCCATCGATGGAACTTGACATTTAAAAGCCGTATTGCAATTATCACGTTAATTGTATTTGATTATTCGTTGTTCACCGCTATTAAAGTATAAGCCTGTATTGGCCAAACTGGCTGATTGTTGCTGTCAATATTTGTATCCATGGATGGACAAATGCAGCTCCAGCTGAAATGAGCAATTTTTTTTTAACTTTTGCAATGTCATAGCACCAGTTTGAATTTATGTCTGTAAGGCCTACGGCGTGTCTCAATAAATATCAATAAAAAGGTTGTGCTTTCTTTTATTTATATGCCTTAAATTACTCTTTTGTAGTTTATGATGTAAACTGAAGATGAAGACGATTAAGAACTGTAGAAAATATTTGAATCTCCTCAAGAATTAAGAGCAGACAGTGGTTGCTATGGCAGGCTTAAGAATTATTATTTACCATTATACATACATTTAGAAACGTCCCTTTCCAGATCGCTTAAAAATTGTCTTGGGACTTCATCTGCAGATTCTTTCAGGCGGCAGTCATGTCAGTTTCCCTCTGCTACACTGCTCCACTCTTTTGAAAGAGTGTATTTCCTTGTAAATGGTCACAGTCAACTGAGCAGCCATAAAGGCTTAATTTCTCTCTAAGCATATTAACCACAGGCTCGCAGAAGGCCACCCACAAATACGGCTTTCATAACACAGTTCCCATCTCTGCTGATAAGCCACGAGCCAAGGTAAATATGAACACACTTCTCCGCCTGGCCCAATCCTCCAGTGTAAATAGTGCAAACGCGTGCAAAGCGGTTGGTCAACATCTCCTTTCTGATGTCTTTCTCACTTAAGCTGGCATTGTGCTTGCCTGGATTACTTGCTGTGTCTTCTGACACCACTGACACCGAATGAATGAGGTGTTGTCTGCTGTCAATAAAAGTGGACTTTTTAAATTCACCCTGTCATATGAGGACACTGTGTTGACAACAATTACATGCAGAAATCCAAAGTCAAATTAAGTTCCCTCTTCCTGTAAGATCATGTAAGAGTTTTCACAGCTAATTAAGCTGCTAAATTGTTGTTTTTGTCAGCTAATGTTCTTTATGTGGTTTGGTACTTGATGTTTGTACCAAAGTAAGTGTCTTTGTGTTATCGAACTATACTATATAAGCAAAATAGAGCATTTTTTCCCTCCAATTTAATACAAATTATTTTCCACAGCTAAGCCATCCATAAATATATATACCATATTTCCCCAACGATAGCCCACCCCTCATTATAGGCCGTCCCATTCTATAAGCTATAAGCTGCCACGTTATTAGCCACACTGTTACTGAATTTACAGATCTAAAGTAAAAGCTTCTATTTTGTCCCCTTGAGGTCTTTGTAACTCTATACCTGTAGTGACATGATATCACAGTTGAGCATAAACAATTAAATGGATAAAATATTGAATTTACTGATATCATGCACTACACTGCAGAATTTAAGCTCCAGGCATCATCTGTAATATCTGAGATGAGTGCATCCAACATCAGTGACAGAAAAGCAGCACAGGTCACAATTGATGTATACAGATCCAATTTGAAGAAAGATAAGCCTAATAATTTTTGCATTTCAGTATTACTAATTTTATATTGAAGAATTTACATGTAGGCAGTTTTTTCTTCTTCTCACCAGAATATGACAACCACATTGTGAGGATATGCTTAGTGAAGTTAATCATATGCTGAATTTAGACAAGATCAACTCTACTACCGCAAAGTGTCTGTGTATTTTAGTGTATCTAAGACCCCCATGATGGCTAGGCTAACAGCTAACCAATGCTAATTCTTGTTTTTTTTGGTTTCCAGTGGAGTGTTGTGGGGGGAGCAATGCATTTTGGACTGTGTAGTGTGTGGAGCGGAGAACGGGTGGGTAGTGTGGAAAACGGGTTGAAAGAGTGATGTTTTTAGAGGAGGGAGCACAGGTTAGCGGCGCTCGTTGGAGCAACTTGCAAATGGGAAAGGAAATTGCTTTACATGTTCCATGTTTTACACTGACCAGTCACTTAATATATATTTGCTTTGCATTGCATTTCAAACTGTTCATTGCTGCAGTAAACAGTACATTTAAATTCAACTAATCATTAGGGGATGTCGTCTTTTTGTACTGAATTATACTCTTAGTGAATGTGTTTTCATGTTTTAGATACAAACCCAATACTAATTTTGCAAAATCAATGCATAAGCCTATCATTGGGGAAATAAGGTAAATATATATTCAAAAATTTGTATTTATTCATGCGCTCATGTAGACGTAAACAAAGCTTTGTGTACACCTGGTCAAATGGCAAAAAGCACTACCAAGAATATCATCCACAACATACAACATACTTCCAAACATTTTAATACATTATTAATTTTTTATTGCTTATTTTAATTCATATTTGAAGAGGGGCTCAAATGTGTCCTTTACAAAAGTTTTAATCAAATTTTGTGTTTATAATTTTATTGTAAATTCTGTAAATAGATATTGTGGACAAAAAAACCCCCAACATACTACATATAAGTTTGTTTCTTGTATAGGATGTGTATTTCATCAGAAATCATCAAAAAGTGCCATTTCACAATGGGTGTCAAAATATTTACACATGACTGTATATAGGCCTACTGAATATATTAGCGCCTTCCCTGCTGGGGTGTTTTTCATGCTGTATCTCTGGGTCTTTCTCCATTTGTTTTCTCCATTTGAGGCACAAGTGGTCTGTCCAACTCCAGACAGTGCAGTCCCTCCCGAAGTGATGACGGCTCTGACATGAAATGCATTCTTTAACGCCTGCTGTGGCTTTATTAAACAGCGGAACAGACGCCTGCCACTCACACCTTAAAGGGGAAAATCCTCAGACGTCCCTTTAAAGAGTTTGAGCAGTGGTGGAGTTTCTGTGGTTGTGTCGACAGACGGCCGGTGGAACGGAAGCAGTGTCTGGCTTTGTTGGCTGGTCGGGTGTCACCCAGTCATTTGATTCGGCATTGACCTCTTCAAAGCAATAACCTTGACTTACACTTGGACTTTTGAAGGTTTTCTTTTTTCTTTTTTTTTACTGTTAAGTGGAACAGTCCAGCAAATATACAATTCACACAATTATCCCACTTACCCCAGATGCAGACATGTTTGCCCAATTTTGCTTCTCTGATTTAGCACTGAAGCTACCCAGCTAATGTTGCTAACAAGCTCTAGAAGCTTATTGTCACCCAAATATGTGAGCCTTAGGCCTTGTCCACACAGGCGTTCAAATCTTGGATAATTGAATGCACTCTAAGTAATCTTGGGGTTTCATAGCAGTTTAACTCAATACATACATTTACATTCATAGTATAGAATGATTCTGACCTTATTAGACCTGAACCCTGATGTCCTTATGTTGAGAATGATCACGATATAGTGACGCAGGCAAAGAAAACCTAGTGGGATCACCCTCTAACTGCACAAGGTGTGAAGAATCATGGGATATATTCAGTCCTCCTAAAAGGTAGATTAACAACATGTAAATGTAGTGCAGGTATTTCCTTTTTTTTGACCAAATGCAGGTCCTGAAAGCCTGAATGGACGGTTAGATTGGCTCCAATGTGCAGAAACACTGTGGGGGTTCATTCTGTGCTCACCTGACACCACAAACATCAGATTAACACTTTCAGATGCTTTTATGGACAAGGCTTTACTGCTCTCCACATGGGGCCTTGCTCAGCAGGAGTCAGTGGTTTCCAGTGAGAAGACCTCTAATCAGAAGTAAGGCATCGCGATGGATCAAGCAGGTCTGGAAAGCAGCACTGTTATCTCCAGAGTAGCATGTGAGGCTAACAGTCAAATAGTTAAATTGTGTCCAAAACCACATTAACAAGTTTGTTTTACCTTTATGAAGAGCTGGACATTGTTTAGGGATGTGTTGGGATGTATTCATTGAAATAATTAAAGTGATTATTGAGTGTTTGCTGCTAATATTAGCCTCAAAGGTTCAGGTCTAGACTAAAGATGCAAAATTGGGACACCAAACACGTCTTGATTGATTCACAACATTGTAACATTAGGGATCTCTGAGGACAAAGTACGCAGATATTTTACTACATTATACTAGTATAGGTTAACTCAGTTACTGTGGCATAAGTATACCATTTGTTACAGTATATTAACATACACAAGATTATTACTTTGTCTCCCTATAGCAGCAATAATAGTCCCTAGTCTTCTGAGAATGCTTTATGCTGGATGTAGGAGCATTACTTTGAGGATTTGATTACTTTCAGCCACAAGAGTACTGTTGTGATCAGCGGGGACTGATGTTGGATGATTAGTTCACTCCAGCTCATCCCAAAGACAATGGAAGAAGCTCAAACACTCCAGAAAAATCAGTTCAGGTCCACTGCTCTGGAGCACAACTCTGGACCTGACACCTGTCTAGCTGACACTTGGCACTGAACATGCTGATCTTAAGTTCACTGCTCCAGAGCATCCAATTCTACTAGCAATAGTTTTGTATGGAGATTGAGGCGTTGCCATGACAGTATCACAAACTGTAAATGCAGTGAAATATAACTCACTTTATTAACAAACAACTCAAATGCATTTGAGCTGTGCTGTTATTGGAAGGCTAAAAACACAATGAACATTAGTGGCTTTGTAAATGATGATCAACTGCATTCAGGTTAATTTGGCTGTTTGTACATCTCAGTAGATTAAATAAAAAATATACGCAGCTAACGAGAAAACAAGAAAAATTCAACAGAGGAAACTTGTCATGTTCCAAGTCACTTCACTTTTAGTGTTTATTAATTTTGGTAACTGCTTAATGTAAGCACTAAATTAAATATTATAAAACTGAGCTTTACTACAACTCATATTTCCAATAATGTCAGGCACATTAACGTTACCTAATAATATATTTTATTAAATATAAAAATCAATATATATTTGTGCACGCCACTAGATTTTTTAGGCTTTACTCGGACTACTGTTGAGATATAAGTGGATATTAGATGTTCACCAGTCTTCACTATATAGTCTATATAAATAAAACTATACAGTATTAGTTATATTTTAATTTCATAAAATTTAATTTAAACATTTGCAGTCTCTTTATGCACATGCTCAGCTGCATTGCATTGTGGGCAGTGGTGGCCTAGTGGTTAGGACTTCACCTTTATAGTCGAAGGGCTGCTGGTTCAAGTCCTGGCCCTGGTTCCACAGAGGTACACTGCTCCCTGTGTCCCATTTACAGCTGCCCTCTGGATTATATGCAGAGCTCACATTTTTTTGGGTTGCACTTTGTGTGATGTGTTCACGACAAGAAATAGTCAATTTCACTTTAAAATGAGTGTTAACCTCAATTTATTCCCAATTAAAAATGAAGGGTGTCTAGACAAATGTGTAAATGAGGAATATAAATCGTGGTACAGTCCTTTTCATGTCAGTTTTGTTCAACACTGATTGCACTGAGCAGGTTGTAATATTATTTGGAAGCTGAATAGTGACCGCAAAGTGGGGAATTTAAATTTGTTTCATCAAGACTAAGCAGTGTTTGACTTTGGGGAGACAGAGGCCTAATGGGGCGAGTTGTGGAAACCAGAGGACTCCTGATCCATCGCAGATATGCATCTCCCGCCTGTTACCATGGTGACGGCCGGGTGGTCAGGCTGTGTTACACACACTGACTGTGCGGGAGGAGCATGGAAGAGTTCCCTTCATGCAGTAAACACTGTGATGAACTCATGGCCAAGACATTCATCACAATAACAGTTTTGCAACTTCTGCGAAAATGCCTTACGCGTGCCTACGCTTGAACATGAATATGGGGGAGATTAATGCTTTATATCTCATAGAGTATTTCCTTTTAATCCTAATAACCAGCTCTTGCCCAAAGAAAAGGTGCATTGACGTCAGCTGAGTTATTAGAACTAAGTACCTTTAGAAACCTTCCTTAGTCAACCATGATGTTAGATGGAGACTGTATTTTTTGTTAATGCGCAACTTTGTCCAGATTATGACCATAATGCTGCTTTTGACTGTATAAGTTTGGGCTGTGGACCACTCTCAAAATCCTTAACACTGCTGTCCACCGATCCAAAGACACCTGGTCAGCAGTGTTCTGAAGCCACCTATGGATAGTGAATGTCTAACGCAAAAATTATTATGTGAAGTCATTCACCTATATTGTGGACCTACAAGGTAGGTGGTCCTCATATAGTGGAACCACTATCTAAAGGCTACTGAACATATATTAAAGAAATGCTGCATACTGTCAACATTACGTCATCCTGTGCAAACACGTCTGCAGGATTTAGCCTGGGCTTAACTTGCTCTAACACATCCATGCAAATGAAGCCATCTGAATGCTACCAGTGGTAAACATATCATTAGCTGTGCGCAGTAATCAGTTCAGGTAGGTTCACTGCTGCTTTGTCAGACTTCATGTCACTGTGGCAGAGCTTAGCCACACAATGTGCTCTTTCAGCCTTAGCCAAGTTGGTAATTCGGAGGTGAGCACTTCTGGGTTTAAACCGCTCCTTCCATTAGTGCCGTCTGAACCTAGCGTGCAGCGGAGATGCAGGAAACTCAATCTTCAACATTAGCGTCCCCAGCTTCTGAGTGAGGGCCTTTCGAATGAATTCCAATCTGTGCACCAATGACTGTGGAATAGCACAATACATTCACGTCGTGGCAATTCATTAGACAGTTCTGTGTTATTGGAGCTTGAAGAATCAAGAATAAATGGCTTGTGCATGAGGTGCAATAGATAAAAGCACTCTAGTGTGATGTTCAACAAAACCATGCAATTGCCTGAAAACACACAAAACCTGAATGAGTAAAGATGTGCTGTGATTGAGAAGCGCTCTAGCATACTAAGCTGTGTATGTAGAGAGATGGCTTGATGGAATATGCGAAGTTCCATAAACTCTGTGAAATGATCAGCCGTCAGAAGAGTTTGTCTGAAAGTGCTGGATGAATTCATTCATAAAGTGTGAAGATTTTGTTACATAAAAGCAATAACTAGGCTAACGTGCTTGCATAATCTTAGACTGTTAGGTATGATCTCATGTTTTGTTTCAATGTGTGAATCAACAAAGACCAGCACCTTAAAGAACAAGTAATGAATATGCATAAAAAAAAAAATATGTATGTTTATATGTATATTTGTATGCAGAAGCATGCAGTGGTTTCTGTGGGTCTGAAAAAAACAATGCAAACTGAAAACCTTGGATTGCTGTGATGACCAGGCCCTAAGACTGCACAGTGTACAGTTAAGTGAGGTGTGATGGTACCACAGCCAGTGCGTTTGTGTCTGTGTTAGACTTTCCCCAAAACATTGACCTTCCTTTGCACACTTTTCTCTAATCTCTCTTTCCCTTTATAGCAATTTCATATATACATATACACAAATGAAATGAAAAACATTTAGCCAAACCAAGATAAACTGAAACTAAAAGCATAGAAGGTTTAACACTGTGTGCATGATGCAGTGTGCATATTCTGGTTATTTTGTTAGCTTCCACATGAATATAAATATTTTTTTTACTTGTACTGCAAAAGAAAAACATTAAACACCATCAGGGTTTCGTTTACATAAATCATTTTCATTTTTGGGTGTATGAGAAAAATTTACATGGGCCAGTATTCTTCTACAAAAGCTTCTTAGTAGTATCTTTTTAACTTTTTGGCTTTTTTTTTTACAGGTGCGCAACCTTAAAAAAACATAACTGGGTTTTTGATCAAGTTTGTGGGAGAAAAAAAATCATTCACCATGTGAAGCTTTCTGCAGGCTGATAAACATATTTCCCACAATTAGCATGTACTGCTTTACTTTGGACACCACGTTACTCAGCAGGTGAGAGCAAACGTGTGTGTGCTGCTATTTACGACTCATAATGAATTTAAATGGTGTTTTGTCTTCCAGTCTAACTTGTCCGCTGATATGTAAGACTAAGTCATGTGGAACCAGCTCCCAAAGCCTCTTCTCTAGCACAAGGCCTTGTGCACTCAGTTTAAAGTTAAACATTTCCCACTTTTTTCCACTGTACATAACATGCCTTGGGCGAGATTTAGACAACACATGAGACATGCTTGATCAGACCCAGGCAAATACGTAAAACCATGTGCGACTCATTCGAGTGGAAATTCCCTCAGTAGGTTCTGCTGAACTCTCGTTACTGCCTGCAAATGAAGACACACTAATTAGAGTATTAAGAGATGAAAGAGTGTGAGGGGCTTTCACACCTACCTGAATGAGCCAATCAGCCAAACAGCTCAAATCAATCATCATTAAGAAACATTCAGGTGTTGCCTCTGTGTACTGAAGGTGTAGTTTATGGGACTTTTACTACTGGAGGCAATTTAAACTTAAAATGAAACTTTAGCCATAAATAATGAGCCTGAATTCTATATGCTCCCTGTACTTCATTTTTTACTACAGGAGCTTTCAGGAAAGTGTTACATACTGTAGTTTGTATTACTGAGGATCAAGTGTTGACCTGAAGGTTTGGGTACCTTCTCTAAGTTTAATCTTAGCCTCGAAACTAAACTTCCTCTAAGTGTTAGAAGAATCAGCAGTTGCTTGATACTAATTGGTAGGGTATAAGGTTGCAGTACTTGAAAGCTACATTAGCTTGGTACAGACTACTTTACATTGTAGATCCAGTGATCCAGGTCCAAACTGAAGAAGCAAACTGAGGCTTGGCTCATTGATTCAGTTCAATTTTTCTTGCCAAACTATAGCTTTACACACATTCACAATTATTTAGATCCACTTACCATTGAGGTACAGTTTTTATTATGCATTAGTCTCCCTTAACCCTCTTCATTATTTATGAGTAACTCCACAGGACCACCAGTGAGTATAATTTCAATGGTGGATCATTCTCAGCAAAGCAGTGATACTGTGCTGAAAAAATGCCACTACTCAAATAAACCAGTCTACCAGCTTGGTGGTCCTGTCAGGATTCTGGCCGTTAATGAGAAGGGTAAATGGAGCTAATAAATAAACAAAAATATGAACAAATACAATACAAATACAAAATAAAAATAGCATTTGATGCTAACAAATGTTCAAAATAAAATACGCCATGATGAATAAATCAATGGAAAATTTCCAAATGATTGCAATTTGATTACAACAAATAACCTTAACAGATACAAAGGGTTACAATATGAAATACTATGAAGATTTCATAGAAAACAGGCTTTTCTACAAACATTAAGAACTGGGTTAACTTGCAGTTTTCCTGTAGTAATGGAAATAAACTAAACCATAAATGGTTAAAGCAAATCCTAAAGTTATTCAGGTCCTTTATTCCTGTTCTCCAGGAAATTTACCTGATTTTTTAGGTATTTTACTTATGGGATGTTCAGCAAAATGGACTGCATGAATGTAGTAGCACCCCCCAACCACACGCACACACCCATACACAACCACCCACCCACACACACACACACACACACACACACACCCACCAACACACACACACACTGCTATAAGTTGATGCATAGCGTCCATGGTGCGTAATGCAGCATTGCTGCTGCCTTGCACTTCAAAACAAAGAATATAGCTCAGCGGAAAACTCAATTTCTACACACCTGCCAAACAAACATCTTACTCTTTTATCTAAAGCCGTCTAAAATTTCAGGCCCTCATCATCTTCAAAACACAGAGTTTAAGAAATAATAGTTATTAGAGTACACTTTTCCAGCAGGAAAGAATGTCACATTTTGAATGTTATCAGTCAACAGTGTGTAACACAATCCTGCTTGATCTTCCAGGGCTGGTGTTTGTAAATGTGTTTTTCTTTTGATGATCTGCTCCTTACACTTCACACACACACACACACACACACACACACACACACACACACACACACACACACACACACACACACACACACA
>JBBIGC010000131.1:12659368-12671850 GCA_037576955.1 Lepidarchus adonis
GCAGCAGTAGTAGTAGCAGTAGTAGCAGTAGTAGTAGTAGTAGTAGTAGTAGTAGTAGTAGCAGTAGTAGTATTAGTAGTAGTAGTAGTAGTAGTAGTAGTATTAGTATTAGTAGTAACAGTAGTAGTAGTAGTAGCAGTAGTTTGTAGTAGTAGCCGTAGTAGTAGTAGTAGTGGCAGCAGTAGTAGTAGCAGTAGTAGTAGTAGTAGTAGTAGTAGTAGTAGTAGTATTAGTAGCAGTAGTAGTATTAGTAGTAGTAGTAGTAGTAGTAGTAGTAGTAGTAGTAGAAGTAGTGTAGTAGTACCTTGTCCTTTTGCCAGAGCAGGTACATTGGTTTTGTTTGTTTTGTTTATGGCCATAAGTATGATTTCTCTGCTCCTAGTAAAGATACACCTCCTCTTTATTTCTCCATCCAGACTACAAGCAGCTGTACTGACTTCTGAGCCTTGGTTCCTCCCTTGGCTCAGTAGGGGCTTGGGCCTGGATTCTGTAATTCTGTAAAGTGACAATGTCATCAATACAATTGATAAATAATGTTATTTGAGTAGTGGATCAGCCTCAGCACAGCAGTGAATCTGACATGATAGCGGGTGGAATGTGTGTGTGGGTTAGTACAAGCGTATCAGTTAAAAATCAGAACAGGTGTATTCATTCTCATCAGGTGCTGTATGCAAATAGTGCAATTTATAGTGCAGCACAGACATGATTAAGTCTGACAGGTCTGAATATGTGTAGAAACTTCATGTGTGGGCTAATGGGTGACAGCCACATACCCATTTTAATGGAGATAAAGCAATGCTAGCTCATTCACTTCCAGCCAACTTGCAGTGGAGAAGCGGGTAAAAGCTGTGTCACAAATCTGCAGGCTGCAGGTTTACACTTTGCTGTGGTGAGCATCACACAGAGCTTCCTCCCAGGGGAGGTTACTGTTAAACAACACTGTCTCTGCAGTCAGCTCAGAATGATGCAATTACAACATGCGTGTTGTTTCATGCCATTTTGAAAGATTCCTCAGATTCATTCCACAAAACACTCATGTATTCCATTGCAGCATGGAAGCTGTGCATCAATGGAGTTTTGACATTGAAAAGAAAGCTTAAAGGTGACATAATCAGCAAACAACAGACTGGTTTATATGATGGATACTATCACTGTCAAAATACTGTTGAAGTGCAAACTTTAGAGATAGAAAAAGGTTCTTCAGTGAAAAGGAACAGTTTTATTTCTTTATTTATTTTCCTGATCCAGCTTCTTTGGTGTAGAACTAAAGCTGCTAACATTAGCTTGTTACTAATGATGAATAATTATTGCCATTGTTTATTAGCACTATTCAGAGATACTGTTGAATAATTCTATTGGAGTCTTGTTCTTTGGCTGGGTTCTGAGTGGCCTGAGATTGACAGTTTACATCTATAACGTTGCATCATCACTTCCATGCTTGGATAATTACATCATTATCCAGCAACAAGCTGGTCATGAGATGATGCAGTATGTCTTATGAGGGTATAGTCTTGCTATTGGGCCACTCACCCAATGCCAAGTGTCACTAACAAATATTAAAAGTCAATATTTACCCACTTTTGCCCCCAGAAACATCCCTTAAAATCTTAACCAGATCAACCCGCATCCAGCTCTTCATTTAGGACAGAAAAAGAAGAACATTTCATCCCAAGGGTTAACCGTTCAGACAATACCACAACTAGAACTGACCTAGGACCAGATTCCTCCATATTTCTCAATTTCTTTCTGCCACAAAAATGATTTTCTGTTCTTCCATCACTGATCACCGAGGGGAGCTGCCACCTATGTGTCCTGACTGACTGCCTGACCCTCATCATGGCCCACCTGTACACTAAGGACTGTGGTGCTTCTCCATCACAGAAGCTTTCAGCCAGCCCATGTTGTCAACTCCGGCCCATCCTTCTTGGTCTAGCTGGCCTCCACTGACCATCACCACATGTTCATCTGCTGCTTATACCTCAAACAATGGAACTCATAAACAATTATCATAACTCATCACCTGACTGTTCACTAACTATTATCCGGTGTTGACCAGAAGAAAATGGGTTTTGGTTCCTCCCACGGTTTCTTCCTCAGTTGGGGCCTCGGACCCAGACCTTGTGAAGCTGCTTTGTGACAACACTGTTTTTACTGTTGTAAAAAATGTTATATAAATGAAACTGAATTGAATTTAATTTAATTGAGGTGATTTGAGAAAACAGACCTGATTGTCTAAAATGACAGCACAGCTTTCAGCTGCACAGTGAAGTGTAGTTTAGTTTTTATAGCTCATAGCAAGTGCTGAAACACTTTAATACGTTTGTCCCACCTTAATATAGAGCTGGAAACAGTTTGAGCATGTTAAGGGAAATTGAGCAGGTTAAATTTGGGGATGCATTTACAGTAAAGATGATTGACTTCTATAGTTTGCTAGTGATGATGGCCTTGTAGCTCAGGTGCTGAAGTAAAGTAGTATAATGAGGCCTTCAAACGTGTCTTGACTGGTCAACTACATCTGGGGCAAGTGAAAAGCTTTAAATGAGATTTTTGGCCAAATCATTGTGGTAATATATTGTAACGGAGCTGGGGGGTGCTGGGCTGCCGCGTGGCATCATGGGAGTGATGTGTTTGGGTTGTTTACCATGTTCTGTGTGTTTACAGGTTGAAGAGGTGCCAGGTTAAAGGTGCCTGCACTATTGGTTGTGATGTAAGGTGTGGGCTGGTGGTGGATGTCTTGGCTCACCATCAGCGTGTTGGGTAATACAGTTAATCACACGGTGAGACAGACATCCAGCAGCCATCTCACACTTGGGCTGAAGTGTTATGTACGAACTCTCCTAGGGCGGGTAAAGAAGCTCTTGTAAGGGCTGGTATAATAAACCAGAAATGGGCTGAGTCACGTTTGTTGCACTGAACCCTTGTGTCAAGTGTCCTTCTTACCCACTCAACAAATTTCCACAATATTGTGAGTTAAGACCATGACTGTTCTTGCTAACATAGATTGATCTCGGTACACAGACATGCTCTCCTGTTTTACTAAAAAATTATTTTTAGCATTGCAAACTGATTCCAAGTGTCTCATTATAAAAATAGGGAGAATGGACACACAAAACACTTGTTAGCTATGGAGGTCAACAAGCTAAATGATAAAGTTAGCATTACCTTTGCCTCTGTGTAGTTTCTTTTCTCTGGCTGAGGGGATGAAATGTCAAAATCTCTTATATCTATAATGAGAATTGTTGTTTTCCTTACAGGGAAACAACAACCAGTGTAAAGAGGGACCCAATTGCTAATTTGTTTGCTTGTAGTTTCCTATAGCTAAGTGGCTAGGTTAGCAGTCAGGATTGATTGACCTCACAGGGATTCCTAGTGTGCATAAGGTGTTTGTGTAATCGGAATTGTAGAGAGAAAACACTGGTGAACTAAAGCATGAAAATGACACAAAATTGTGTGAATTCTGTGTAATGTAAATAATATTAATAACATATCATTTTAGTAAACAGTTATTTCGTCATATGTCAGCAGTGTTGCGAGTTATCAATGTACTTTGTAAAACTTTGTCATAGTGGCCAGGTACAATAGCAATTCTTCACATAGTTACTGAATTCTAATATCATTAATTTAGTTGTTTGTGTGTTATGAGTGTTATAGAATGAGTGTTATAAAATGAGTGTTATATAATGGCTTTGCAAAAATCTGAATCATGGTTTAACCAATCAGACTAAAAAAAGAGAACATTAATCTTCTTCTAATTAAAATAAATGCTCATTACATTTATTTTCTACAACTCTACAGCTGTTTTAAAGCATTAGCAATTGTTACCGTCCATGACGCCCTGATGATTTTGCAGAATGAGGATCAAAGTGAATTCACCTGTGTGTGCATCACTAACTCTGTACAAGAACCCTTTATATCCAGCAGCTTGTCTGCGCTGACCTCGGGCTCAGCTCGAACTGACAAATGCACTTCAAACGTGCAGAAGAAAGAACAGTGGAGAAGCGCCATTTAAGCCAGATCTGAATGACCAAAGGCTTTTAGTCTTTTTCCTTTAAACCCTGTTAGCTCAGATGAAAGAACTGGATTTGGGCTGAGCATTACACCTGATCACTCATGGGGCGGCATGATTCAAGCTCACCATTTCATCTTTGGCCTTCAAATTTGGGGGGAAAAAACATGCCTCATCTTAACAACAAAAAAGGCCATCCAAATGCTGATATCATACCATTTCTCTGCCACAAGCTTGGAAAGTCCAGTCTATCTTTCGACAACTTTTCAACCAAACAATACACATGACTGCTTGTTTATCAGAGTGGCTTTGTATGAATGAAATAGAGCTTTATAGTTTGAGAGACAAAAAATAACATAGTGTGACGGAGCCCGGGCTGGGTGAGCGCTCGGACTCCACAGAGCATCATGGGAAGGGACTTATTGAGTTTGTTTAGGGGGTTTTATGTGTGTGTGTTGTTGGGATTATTTTTGGGTTATGTTGTGTGGTTGTGTGTGGGAGTTGGGTGGATGGCTGAGTTCACCACCACTGTGTCCACTATTCAGATGACAGTGGCAGTGGCTTAGTTGGGATCTGATGCCTTAATGCTCTGTGTGTGCGTTACACCATTTGAAGGTGCACTTGATTTCGAGTTCTTTTCACAGCTTATTAAACTGATGGGCTGCTGCCCAATTTGAGCATAAAAACTTTGGTGTCAGTCTCTATTATTTCTCTCGACAATTATCCAAGCCTGGAGAATTGTTACAATATATTGGCAAATATTGTTTTTGCTTTTTTTGCATAAATGTGGTTTAAACATCTGAGTTTGACAGAGAAGGAGTTCTGACATAACATGGGGATACAGGTTTGGTTTTGTAAAAGTTTGTGTATATTGTACATTGTAAATATCTTTCATATACAGACACCCTCCCAAATAACCTTTACTATGCTTTATGTAACAATGTTTCCTGCTTCAAACACATCACCTTCAAAATCTGACTGTTCCTATAATGCCTAGAGATCCAAATCCCATTGTATCAAAAGAACAATGTAATATGTCAGTTGGTTTAATGTTATGGCAGATCATTGTGTAATGGAAAATGGTATAGTGATCTTGGTGGAGAGCATATTGTACGCCACACATGCACTCACCCACTGGTGGACAATATGTTGTTGTAATTAAGTCCTTTTTTCGACACCTCAGTCACAGCTGCTCTACTGTTCTTATTACAAACCACATTAATGCAAGAGCATCATTTTCTTTGTGTGTGTGAATAGCTTCAGCGGTAACTTCCAACCTTGTCTCATAGATCCGATTGTAGAATTTACTTTTAATTATATTAAGAACTATTAATATACTTACCTATCTGGACAGTGTTTATTACTGAAGCTCCTGTCTGTGCCTTAATAACACCTAGATCCTTTCTTCTTGTTACCCAAGAGTTTAACATGATGTTAACTGCTTAGATGTTTCTTGCACCTGGAGTTGTACCTGTCTGAAACCATTTGCACTTGCTATGTTCACTGTATCTCTATGTTCACATCTGGCAATGTCCAATCAAGGTTGTGTGTTAAGGTGATTAACATTTCAGCACAGATATTTTAGGAGGAAAAAGGGATATGCAGAAGAACATGGAGCCTGATGAGAGAACACACATAATTTGGAGGAAATAAGTATTTGACCCCTCACTGATTTTGGAAGTTTACCCTCTTACAAAGTATCTATTCTTCCTCTTTATTCCTCTGTTACATTTCTTTATGGCTGAAGTAAGTTAATGGTTAAATTCCCTCGACATAAAATGAAATACATTCTTTTATAAATTAACTGCACTGATAAGAGTTGTTTTGTAAGTTTGCCCACTGACAAAGAAATGAACAGACTTTAACTTTAATGGTAGAATTATTTTAACAAGGAGAGATAAAATATCAAAAAGAAAAATCAGAAGATCTCATTATATAAAATATATAAATTGATATGCATTTCATTGAGTGAAACAAGTATTTGATCCTCTAGTTGGCAGCACAGAGGTCAGACGAGGGGTCATAGTCAGCATTTACAAACACAGCGAGTTGAGTTGAGGCCAAAGAACTCGATTTTGGCCTCATCTGACCACAGAACCTTCTCCCAAGCACTCACTGAATCATTCAGGTGTTCATTGACAAACTTCAAATGGGCCTTCACGTGTGCCTTCTTGACTTAGGTTATATCTTGTGTGGAGCCCCAGACCAAGGTCGATAGATGGTCGGTTTGTGTTTCTTCCATTTCCAACAATTGCACCAACAATTGTCTTCTTTAGACAGCTCTTTGGTCTTGCCCATGGTGGAGAGGTCAGAGTCTGATTGATTGATTGAGTTTGTGGACAGGTGCCTTTTATACAGATGACTGGTTAAGACAGGTGTTTTTTACTGGTCTGTGGGAGTCAGAACTCTTAATAGTTGGTAGGGGATCAAATACTTATTTCACTCAATGAAATGCAAATTAATTTATATGTTTTATATAATATGATGTGACCAAACTGTTCATTTCTTTTTCAGTGGGCAAACTTACAAAATCAGAGAGGGGTCAAATACTTATTTCCTCCCCTGTATTCATTAAATCCCTAACTCTGAACAACTCTTATTAGTACAGTGAATCTATGAAAGAATGTATTTCATTTTACATTGAGGGAATGAAACTTCAGCCAAAAAGAAATGTAACAGATAAATAAAGAGGAAGAATACAGAGATGATGCAGATTTTGGGTGAAGACGTGTAAGGCATAGGAAAGAACTAACCCATTATTCAGAATCTTTGTACGCAGGGGAAAACATCATTAACCACATCGGAAAATGAGGTGATTAGCAACTGGAAAAAAGATTTCATGACACATTCTTTTATCAGTGCGTGACTTGTGCCATTTGTGCTTGAGCTATTTGTGTTTCTGAGGTCGCTGTTATTCTTTCCTTCACTTGGGGAGTCCTGTCTTTCATTTCTAAATGGAACAGCATCACATTCATCGTACTGACAAGCACTGTAGCGAATCATGTAGTCATCACGCAAATGCTAAATGTTAGCAACAGTAGCTGCAGAGCAAATCTATACAGTCAACCTTGATATCTTGGTTGTATGATTGCGTTTTTGTTTAAAATGAGATTTCTGTCAAACTGCCACTTTTGGTATATTGTGCTTGTGGATTAATTATAATAAGAACATCATGCTATGACAGAACAGCATAATATATCCTGTCCTCATGCCTCAGGAAGGCAAATCAAAGGCTAGAAGAAAGAAATCGTGTGTACTGATGTTGTTTGATCTCAGACAGTACAAGGCACTTCTACTGCTTGATTAAGTGTAGAAAGTCCAGTGCACCAGGAGAATGCTAAGCTCCAGCTAAGCTTGTTTTCAGACCCTTCAGAATGCTGAAACTGGGCCTTTGCTTAGGTGAGGTCCAGAACCGGACCACCGGGAGAGTTCTCCTACTGTTAGTGTTGGGCAGGGATGCAGATAATTGGATTCATTTTAATGAAAAAAGTGGATGAAACCTCAGCAGAGTTAAAAATAAATACAGCAGACTTTTCACTATCCAGTGTGAAGCTGAAGCCTAAAGCTCATGGTCTCTAGCTGCAGTGTTTTATTAGAATCTCGTGGTTTCTAAATATATAGCTGTATCAGAGACTGGGCTTTTTGGCTTCCCAGCATTCATAGCAGTTTGCTAATTTATATTAAATATTATCATAGAACATTAGGTTAGGACATTCATCTTTATGGTAAATGTTGGGTTTGGATTCATTCGATTAATCATTTAGATTTTCAAGTTACATAAACTAAAACTAATTTAAGGAATCTAAATCTGTATTTTTATTTTTCTAATAGTTTAATCTGGATCTATGCATGTTCAGAAGATAACCTGTGCATATCTTTTCTAATCCTAATTCTTACCCCTAAGTCCGAATCTTCACATACATTTAAAACTTGGATTTTGCACTGTAGCTACATAGCTAATGAGGGCTACTCCAACATTTCTTCAATGATGGATACAATTAAAGTAAGGGGGTAAGCATAAAATATAATAAAACAATTTGGCACTGCCTAAACTTAACAGAGAATGAATTTTGTTTTCTCAGTATAAAGTGAAAGATGGCAGATGTTGGGGAAGTGAGAAATGTATTATCTGAAATCAACCTCCACTCTTCAGCTTAGCTTCTCACCATCCCCAGTACAGTTCTGAACCCTCTTTTGGCCTCCAGAGTCTTATGACTGAACATAATGTGGGGTCAGCTTGGACTGGAATCAGGCTCACGCAATGAACCGGTCAGAGAGAAAATGATTTGTCTGAGGACATTGACCATCTTAGACCCCTTATATGATATGAACATTAATGATCATGATTCTAACATTCAGTATAAAGTGTATTACAATAATAATACAGTTTTGCCTCTATTCTGAATTCAGTTAGTGGGCTTTTAAAACTGTTCATTTATGAAGGCCAAGCATTAAACAAAGTCATGAGAAAACATAACTATACTCCATGGTTGATCCATAAAAGCCTTTTTTTCCTCCTGACTTGCCTCTTCTGCAGGTCAAATTTGTCCTAATTCTTTCTGATTTTAGATGCATACACTTTCACACCAATAGCTACAAATATTACCAGTCAAACTCATTATGAACATTTGAGGTTTTTGGAGATTTCTGCTTGCATCATATGATTTTCTAGACAATTTTTCAGTAGCTGGAAATCTACACCACTTGTAGATTATTTGCTTTACAATCGAAATACAGTGATCATTTCAAGATTTAAAAAACCCTGCCAGGCTTATAGGCAACCACAAACATTTTTTTTAAAGCCTTGCTGTTTAATTTTAATGTCACCATACCAAGAACTTGCTAAAGTTTTGAGAAAAAAAAGTCTGTACACGAGATTTAATGGAATCACTAAATGGATCATTGCACTGTATGAAAAATAATCTACAATTGGCATAAATTTTAAACAACTGCCGGTTTGCCTTTGTCCTAAGCCAGGACTTCAGGTACAGATGCAAAAAGAAGTCTCCAAGAACCCTCTATACTCTATCATAGCATCGGTAGACAGTTCTTGCAACTGTTTTGTTTAAAAAGTGCATCTGTCTTCCATCAGAAAAAGACTTACATGGAAGATCCTAGGAAGAAGATCTAGGCAACTCTCTAGATAAAGGCACATATTGCAATCACTGAGCACGCTTAAATATTATCTAGAATTCATAGATGGCTCAATAATTGCAGGCTGTATCTTGGGGCAGTCACTGAGCCAACTATGAGTTCTACATCATATCTAAGAGAGCTCAAAGATAATATGAGGCCATCTGCCCAAAAGATAATATGTAATCGAAGGTAAAGATTACAAATTCTTTCTTAAAGTGTTGAGAAACTGTTTTTTTGATAATACTTGTACAAAGGTTATTTTAATATTAAAATCCCTAAAGCCAAAAAAAAATTCTGATAAGGATCCCCTATCTTATTGTCCTCCCACAAACCTGCCCCATTCGTCACCTCCATTAGCCCGTTTTGTTACACAAATGACCCAGCTACTGAAGGGGATTGCAATTCCCATGTCTGCAAGTAAGTCACACTGAATGCACATAAATGCATTCACTCTAAAACTATCTCCATTCAATATTTTATTTTACTGTTTATAAATATTATTTTAAATAATAATTTATATTTTATTTTATTGCATTTCTTTTTTATTCTAATGTATATTTTATTGTTTATTATTATCTTTCTTATAATAACAAATAACGGGATCCAGACCATTGGTCTTATTACCTTGTAAGTTTTATATATTTTGTGTATTTTTTGTTGTTGAGTGATTTTGTTTACATATCAGGACTTAACATCTGCATCTCTAATAGGAGACTTTAAACATTGGCAGAAGGGGATTTTTCACTCTATGAGGATCCGGTCCAAGAATAATACCTCCAATTAAAATGAAAGCAATTATAGTTCTAACAGAGAGTTATTAATCAAACAGGATGCATCACTTACTGTTTGAACAAGCACACCCTAACAACACTGCAGCTGCGTTTTAAAATATCATTACGGAATATTGCTAAATACACAGTGGAATGCTTTTTCTGGATGAGAAAGACAGAGTTGAACGAGGATTGCGCTTAATTAAAACTGAGTCAACAAACAAATAAAGAATTATCACGCATAAGGAGTTTATTATTATTGTTCTCATTACTAAAGAAATCTGTTATCGTTATCATTACTTAAGCAATCAGTCACACAACCTGGCTTTTAACTCTCCGTAGTACACCCCCAACCAGAAATGTCCACTTATTTCCTAACAGCTTTCTATTTGAACAGTGGTCATTTTGTACCGGGCCACGGGCCGGTACCGGGGCGTACACTTTTTAAATTTATTTTATTTATTTTATTTACTTTTTTAAAAATACAATTTCAATCCGTAGCATCTAAGTATTCAAGACATCAACTTTGCCGGTATTCTGGATGAAAGTCATGGTAGAAAACCCTGAGATCACCACAACAGCACTGAAAACTTATTCTGAAAGGAACGTTTACGTGTTACCATAGTGACCAGAACACAGAGTAGGACGTTACTCTCAATGTTGACACATTTCAGGAAGACTCTGCTAATAAAGTTACATAATTACACAGTGGATTCACGTTTATTATTGTATTTACAAAATACCACATTTTTTGTGTTGGTCGTTTCATTTTTTTTATTTTATCTGCAACACCTTAAATGCCGGTCCGCAAAATTATTGTCTGACAATAAACTGGTCAGTGGTGCGAAAAAGGTTGGGGACCTCTGTATTAGAATAAAAACTTTGACTGATACCCTTGAACATACCTGGTCCAGAAGTCCAGAAGTATCTTGGCAGACCTAGAAATAAGTGAATAGTGTTAAAGGGTTCCCATTGCTGACATGTTCATTTGCACAATTGTATCTCTACATTTCCATGCCAGTACCCAATGAAACAATACAATACACAACACAGTTCAGCCAGTGAAATTGCCCTCGACAGCAGGGGGTGCTGTTTAATGTTTAAACCAACTAAAGAAAAGTCAGCACTTCATGTTGTAATGTATATGTGAATATCTAGCTCCTGAAAATCTTTTTTTAAATAATTTCCAACAAAATGAAATTGCATGTATCAGCTAAAGTGGTGTAAGCCTTTTCTCCACACTGTAAAAAAAATCTATAAAAATTATTAAACTTTTTTGGAAGCAGGGATGCAAGACCCCTGTTAGTTAAGAGTCTGCAAAACTAAATTAACAATACAAGTTTTTTTTTCTCAGTGGCTCAGTAAACATTGTCTGCCTTCAACATGATTGATATGATTTAAAAAGGTCTGGTGTTTAGATGCTCCAAGATGAATATCTATTGTCCATCGAGTGCGATAGTTGCTGGTATTGTGTTGTGCTTAATTGAGCAACAGCATGATAACATGCTACTTGATAAAAAGGAGGATAGCACAAGAAGCTAGCCTTTTAGGTGATGGCAGCTTATTTTATATCTAAACGATTGCTATGCCAGCTGAGCTATCATTTTCTCATCATAAATCTTTATGTAAAGTTGGAGGACATGTGTAAAATGTATACAGAATATGTTTAGTTTATTTGCAGATGTTTTACCTGTAAAACAAATTTTCAGTGAGAGCACCGTTTTTTATTTTTTACTTTTTTTCAGTGCAGCATTGGACTGTGGAGCATAACGTAAGAACCATGCATCCAACACCTTGTACTGGAATGCCATTTGTGAGAAATTCTTATTCAAAACAACTTCTCAGAACTACTCATCCAACTCAGTATCTGACCTCACTAGTGCTCTTGTGGTTGAATGCAATAACAGTACCACTTACAATGTTCCAACAATGTAAACTCTCCTGTACGTGTTGTTACTGCAGCGAAAGAGGGACAAATCCTCCTGATATCAGAAAAAATACTGAATAAGCACAAACCTTTGGCCATATAACGTAATTTGTTAATGTGCTGAGTATCTGACCTGTAGAACAGTGTCTGTGTTTCTGGATGATGAGCTGATTCTGTTCAGTTGTGTGTGCTTTCGCTCCTGCTGAAATGGAAAATGTGAGCATGTATTTGATGGGCTGATGTTCAGACAGGTTATGCAAGTGGATTGTGCAAGTGAACATTCTTTCAGTCTACAGCTCTTTGCTACCTGACCCTACAGCAACGGTGCCGTCAGCTCATACACACAAGAAGATATTCTAACACCCCCATCAGGTGTGGTGGATTTTTCTCAGATTTTTCTCATTTTGTAAAATTCAACAAGATTATAAGAAATACTGTTGCATCAAACTACCACTTGATTATTAATAAATATTAATTAAAGTAAATATATATATATATATAATTTATTTATTTATTTTTCCTTTTTTTTTTTTTTTTTTTTTTTTTTTTTTTCCTTCCCCTCTCCCTGAACCGCCACCTTATCGTGGTGGAGGGGTTTGGGTGTCCCAATGATCCTGGGAGCACTGTTGTCGGGGGGCTTCAT
>JBBIGC010000131.1:12676534-12691012 GCA_037576955.1 Lepidarchus adonis
GAGAAAGAGAGAGAGAAAGAGAGAGAGAGAGAGAGAGAGAGAGAGAGAGAGAGAGAGAGAGAGAGAATATGTATATATGATAAACCTGTTTTTTCTGCAGAATCTAATCTTATGTACTCATTGTCAGTAGTTGGAGGGGCACAATTTCAAGCAGGTTGTTGTCACTGTGCTTTATCTTAAAGTATAAGCACAAAAATGACAAAGCAAATATATACTGCTAGCTAGGTGATAACTATAACATGAAGCAACCAACATTTGGATGCTACTACATGCCTTTTATTTTACACTAGCTTTGTAAAATGACATATTTTGTATGTGACCAAAGAGTTTAAACATGAAAGCATGGGTTCGAGGTGCATGCCTCTGTTTACTGTTTCCAATCCTTTGTTCTGGGGGGGTGCACATTTTTGTGTTTTCGGGTATTGTGCCTCTGGGTCCAGGTTTTGAAAACACTGATCTAACTGCTGTTTCTGGAATAGGTTTCTAAAAAACATATTCTGAGACTATGCAAATTTAGATCTGTTTTAAACTGAGGAGGAAAATTGTTACAAAATACAAAGCAATAAGATCACAACTCATTGTTATGAATGATCCTCCTTCAATTGAGCAGTGATTTTGCGTTTTAGCATGCACATAGCCAATAATCTGCAGGTTTAGGCCTTTAACCAGTTTGTATGCTAGTGTGTGAATTTAGCCTGAAACTCACAAAAAATCTTTTTTGCTCATTCAGATTTTACCTTGAAGCTATTTGTGTTTCATTTATGCAAACTGCCTACCGTGTTTAAAGCCAATTTCTCCAACTAAGTAGCTGGTGTGATTTCAACACTCCCACGCTGCACTAAAAGGTTTGACTCTACACATGTCAAATGACATTTGCTTGCATTGTAATAAAGCCTACTATTAAACTTTACATTATAGCACAGCATAACAAAGAGCCAAAGTGTAAGGTGGCTGAATGCCATTACAGATGGTTAAGTGCTATAAACTGTTGGAGAAAAAAACTATAAAGACAGATCCATTAACAACCCAAACCAACTGTTAGTAGCAAATGTATTTTCATCGCAGTCACTCCTTTGAAATCTAGACTGTTAGACTGTTATTGTGTTACAACATAAAAATAATGAACCATGAACAACGTATGAGAAGGAGGAAAGATGTTGATGGTTGGGAATGTAGGTGAGTGCCCCACTAGTCTTAGTAATGCAAAGCTGCAGACCTGTAAAGTTCCTAAGCTGACTCCTGTACACTATTGAAATTCCTACTATTTGTACATGGGCATTAGACCTGAACCATGGAGCAATGGAAGATGGTGGCCTGGTCTGTTACCTAGATCAAAATCATCTTTATTCTACACTGTTTAATCTGGAACTTTCTTTCTATCCTGCTTTGCAATGTATTGTTTTGATCTGGCTGCTATATTGAGGATTTCTTCTGTCTTGCATCTCCTGTTTTTTTAGCTGGATTGTTGAAATGAACTTTGTTTGCTGCACCTTAGAGTTTTTTCAAATACATCTCTGTAAAAAGGAAAAAATCTTACATTTTAGGTGATTTTTATATATGGTAAAGCAAACTATAACAATTAGGACAAAGGGTTCACACATTTTCAGGCACTGCTGTACATTCAGAGCATCTGTTGGACGTGCTGTACAAACTAGTTCAATAAATGGAGGTCCAATAATAAACGTGAATCCACTTTATTATCAGCAGGAAATTTACGCGTTACCATAGCGACCAGAGTGCATTAGGGGCAGAGAGGAGGACATTATTGGCACATTTCAGGAGGACCTTTCCTTTCAAAATAAGTTTTCAGGGCTGTTGTGGCAATGTCAGGGTTTTCTGTCATGACTTTTATCAAGAATACTGGTAAAGTTGATGTCTCACACACTTACGGACTGAGATCGTTTTTTTTTTTTTAAAAAGTAAAAAAAAATTTGTACGGCCCGGTACAAAATGCTCCGCGGCCTGGTACCGGTCCGACTGATTCAGAGTTTCTCCAAAACATCTTGTGGAGTGTTCCAGATATTTATTAGTTAGTACTTACCCAAGGTGATCCAAGGAATCCAAACCAAAATTAAATCAACAAAATTGTCATTGGCACATAAGGCTCATTGATGTATGTGGAGAAAAAAGGCTAGCCAGTCTGGTCTGGTTGCACTGTTTTGGCAGCATGAGACAGAACTACACAATATTAGGTAGGTGGTGTCAATGTTATGGGTGATCAGATGTTATGGGTATTTACAGATTCATTCAAGATGCTTTATTTGTCACATACTAGGTTATACAAGTATGACCAGCAGTGAAATGTAACCTGATGTGCTCCGTGGACCATACAGAGTAGAAATAGAAAATCAAGTACAAAGAAATAGAAATCAAGTAAAACTAAGAGAAAAAAAAAATATATATATACATATGTACACATATTCATACACACCTTTACACACTATATATGTACTGAATAATAAGAGTGAAATGATTATTTACATAAAGTGTATTGTATTTAAATTGCAAACAGCTTGTATTGTCCGATGTGCAAATGTTAAATCATATAGGTGTATGGCTTGGAGTGTGTTTGAAAGTGCCCCGTGTTTTAGCAGTTTGAGTCCTGGTTGAGGAGCCTGATGGCCTGTGGGAAAAAGCTCCTCTTTAGTCTCTCAGTTTTGGTTCTGATGCTGCAGAACCATCTCCCTGATCTCAGCAAGCAGAACAGGTTATTGTTGGGGTGTGAGAGGTCTTTGATTATCTTGGTCGCTCTGGATCTGCATCGTTGGTTGTAGATGTTCTGCAGGGAGGGGAGCCTGAAACCAATGATACGTTCGGCTGTGCGTACAACCTTGCCCAGAGCTGTACAGTTTTGTAAGGAGCTGTTTCCAAATCAGGAAATCAGATTCATAGTCAGAAAGCTTTCCACAGCACCGGTGTAGAAGGTTCTCAGGACAGCTGGTGAAACTCTGAATTTTTTCTTTAGCCATGTTTGAAACCTGAGCCTGGGTGTGCTGAGTCCATGTCAGATCCTCACTGATGTGCATTCTCAGGTATTTGATACTGAAGACCCTCTCAACCAGTGTCCCCCTGATGTAGAGGGGAGTGTAGACCCTCTTCCTGCTAAAATCCACTATCAGCTCCCTGGTTTTGTTGATGTTTACCTGAAGGCAGTTGGCCTGGCACCATTATGCCAGTTCCTCCACCTTTTCCAGGTATGCAGACTCATCATTGTTGGTGATGAGGCCCAGGACCACCGTGTCATCTGCAAACTTCATGATGGAGTTGGAGCTGTGTGTGGCTGTGCAGTCGTGGGTGTACAATGCTTACAACAGAGGGCTTAAAACACAGTCTTGGGGGGCTACTGTGCTCAGCAGGATCAGAATTAGAATCAAAATTAGAAAAACCTTATTATCCCTAAGAAAAATTGCTTAAAGGATGGTGTTGGAAATGCATTTTCCCACTCTCACCACAGAATTGGAGTTTCAGTCCTAGACTGCTGATCTTGGAGAAGAGTCTCTGGGGCATGATGATGTTATATGGTGAGCTGTAATCTATGAAAGCAGCCTGGCGTAGTTCCCCTTCCTGCCGTCCACATGAGTGATGACATCATCAGTTGACCTGTTTTGATGGTAGGCAAACTGCAGTGGGTCCAGTGAGCTGGGAAATGAGGATCATCTGATGATCCTCTCAAAGACCTTCATAACTAAGGTTCTCAGTGCGACAAGCCTGTAGTCATTCAGGTCAGATGGGTTGTTGGTCTTTGGATAAGATAAGAAACTTTATTAAGTAACTTGTTGTGGAATAAGCTTAGCCTTGATCCCGGGGTTAACCTACACATCTGGTTTTACCTGGTCTAAGTGAGGCCAGAGTAGAGTTGGGTGTGCACTGCTGGGCAGGCCAACCACATACTAGTTAAATATCAGACAGTCAGCTTGTGGTCTCCTACAGCTGTCTTCAGCCCTACTTTAACCTGTTCATCAATGAGCAGGACCCCCAGTGAGCATGAATTAGTTGGATGGTGGAATTTTCTCAGCAGAATCATGACAATGTTGGTCCCTTCAAGGGCCATATATTATATATATATATGTAGGTTAATAAAAAGAGTAATATTATTTATACGTCAGCAAGGTTATCTTCCCTTTAACTGTCATTTTGGAAAAGGGAATAAGGTCTAGTGTCTGTTACCTTCACAGCTTTGTCCATCCTCTTTCAGAGTGTATCCTGGGAAGCAGGAGCATCGGGCTGTTCCTCTGACCACAGAGCACTGCTGGGAACATGGGCCATTACCTACACACACACACACAACATTTCAGATATGTACTTAATAGTCCATATTCATTCTGCTTTTCAGTTCATATTTCATAGTCTTCGAATGCTGTTACTACTTTACTACTTGTTTTATATACTTTCATAAGAACATTTCATTACAACATTGAACATTCTATTTATTCTATAATCCAAAAACATTTCTAATATCAGTCCAAAAGTGACTATATGACAGGTGGCAAAATAAAACCTGATAAACCTGAATAAATTAGCTGTGAAGCCTAGTGAGTGTAGAAGGTTCTAGACAGGTGTACTACATGATACAAATAAGCAATTAGGTAACATCCCATCATGCACTGTAGTGTGTATAAAAATGCTAAGAAGGGCTAGATGACATTGAATCAAGATGGCAAAACTTTGAAAGAGGTACATTACTGAGGCAAGAACAGAAAGTCACAGGCACTTCAGCTGTGTTTCAATAGAACTCACACCTGCACACCCTGACCTCTTTCTATACGCAGTCACATAGCGTAAAAAACACAGGCACAGATTTACTGAGGTGTGGAAAAAAGTGATCTAGATGAACAAACGTTCTTCACTATATTATCTACAAATGAGTGAGTGCATATATAGAGTACACCAAGAGAACACTAGAGCTTGACCTCTACACTAAGACATTAGGTGGGCCTGTTAAGCTGCTGAAGGCCTTAAGTTATTCTGAATGATCACTATTCTTCTATAATGAACTACTTCTACCCTGATGGGAGGGGTCTCTTTCAAGATGGCCATGTCCCCATTTACAGGGCATCAGGAGTCACTGAATGGTGTGAGGAGTATGAAAATTATTTAAATAATTATTATTTAAATATTTATGCTAATACCTGATCTCAGGTCACCTGTAAGTGATCTTGGACTGTTCCATTAGGCAGCACTTTCTGCCACCATTATCAAAGTACTTAAAGTGAGAGAATGGATTTTGCACATAATGTCTCCAATATAGTTCCAGAGACTTATAGGATCTATGGTGAGGTGTCAAAGTTTGGGTGGCTCATAGTTATACTGTGAAATTAAGATGTTGTTTTTTTTTTTTCTTAAATCTTTTTTATTCAGTCAGTTCTTTTTTATCTATTAAAAAGTACTATGACTTGGATTAGGGAGAAGGTTTAGTAAGTTTGATTTTTTGAAAGTATTTTAAAAATGCAGGATTTGATCAAACAAAAAGCCCACCATCAATACTGGAAGTTTTTTTTTACAGGGTTTCCAACTCCAGACATAGCTGAACACAGAAAAGCAGTGGTGGGTCTCAAGAGATGATGGGTAGGCCAGATGCATCCGGTCCAGTCAGCAAACGAGAGAGAAGGAGAGTGCGAGAGACCCCGCTTTGACTCAGACATTACACACGTACACACCCATTAAACACTTCAGGCTCTGAACAGCTACTATTACTCTATTGCTCCTCTAACCACATGTACATGCAGCATTATTGCACTTAGACTTGCCTAAAGGAAATTATACATTTTACAGATGGAGTGCAAGCTGAGGATACAGGAGTATATGCCAATTTGCTGCTTGCCCTTGTTCACTGTGCTGTATGTGATTTAATCAAGGTGTTATGTCTGGAAGGCTTATAAACCTAAGCTACTTTCCTGAGTGATGGAACCTACAATCACACGCAATGTCACTTGTAGTGCTAACAAATTGTCAACAATGTCAATCATATGAAGCTGACATAAACATGGACAAAAAATCTATAATGCTCAATAACAGGGGTTCCTAAACGTAAATTCACCTCACACATCTGAGTCCAAAACCTTCCACTGTCCAAAGTAAATAAAATGTAAATAAATAACAAAATAGACAATGTAGCCTAATGAATTTCCCTCACTTATCCAGTTGCATCATTCTAAACATAAAACATGTAAATCATTTGGTTTTTATTCATTTATTTATGATGTGTGAAGTCAAAAGATAAATTAATACCTTGATAGGCTAAATAGTCATGGAAATAACAACAAATTATTAGTATAGCTTCAAGCTTGTATTAAAAATAACAAGTCATCCAAAACAAATAAATGTAGCAATAAGAGAGATGAGCTATTGGTTAGAAGCATGCAGCTTCTTAATGAGGCTAAGGCACTCATTTCAAACAAGAATAATATTTAATTTAAGCTGGTTGTATTTTCACTTTGAATGAGCAGATTTAAATTACAACCCCAATTTCTGTGAAAGCTGTGATATTTTGTAAAAAGCAATTCAACAATATGCTATTGTAAACTGCACAAAAAATATTTTGGCTGATCAGGTTTGTATTGTAGGATCAGGATTGTATTTTCTAAATATATATATAAATTCAACCTGATCCTTGCAATAACATAATGTTGGGATTTGTAATAAATAAAAATAAAAGTGAAATATTTATAGAATATTCAGGTTACATCATTCGGAAACATTCTACAACAAGCAGACATACTGATAAGAGGTGAGAATACCTTGATTGAGGAGCGTTCACCAAAGGTTCAATCTGTGCCATAAAGACTGGTCATGGCTCAGCACTTTGTGTCAAGCTTTGTGAAAGAACTGTCAGTCAGTTCAAGCATACGGTTAGGGAATCCGTCCAGAGGATTGCACAGATGTGGTATCGCCTGCTCTGATAACACAGGGATCCACTTACAATAATGCAGAATAATGCTGAGTATGTTCAGTTTATGTTGTTAAACCAGGAGTTTAAAGTGTGTTTATTTCAAACAGTGTGATAATTGAGCTCTACACACAAATGCAAGGGTGTCGAACTCCGGCATGTTAGCTGTATGGTTGTGGTGGTGCAGGTGTACATTTATGAGCCACTTCATTAGAAAACGTGCCTTGCATTTAGACTTATTGCCCATTTTCAGCTCTACTTACCATATAAGTGTAATTAAATTAAATTCACACGCACGCACGCACGCACGCACACACGCACACACACACACACACACAGGGGAACATCTTCTTTTTGCCCCACACACACAGTAAGAAGGATGCTAAGACAGGCAAAGATTAGCCCAAATATAACCGTTTCACATCAGCCATTGTTGTTGAGTCTTGGGGCACTTTCATGACCAGAAGTTTTATGGATGTGTTGCACAAAAGAAGCCTGTCCTGAGTCAAAGTCACAAATTTCAGTTTCTGAGCGTTTGAGTTACAACTAAAATCATGTGTTGTGATCAGATGAGCCAAAAAGCTTTTTGGCACTGTGCATCATCACCATGTTTGGCAGAAAAATATGGAACTGGACACAAAATAGTACACCTCATACCCAGAGTAAAATTTTATGGTGGCTCCAGGGTCTCATGTTAGGGTCAATGGCATAATGAAGTTCAAAATATTATCAAAACATTAAAACTGGAAATCTGGTTGTCTCTGACAATGACCAGAAGAACAAATTAAAATCAACAAAGATTTTGTTGTAGAAACACAGAGTCAAGGTTTTGCAATGGCCCTCCCAGTTTTCAGAATTGAACCCAGTTGAAAATCTGGTTAAAGAGAGCAGTTCACAGGAGAAAACCCATAATCTTCATGAGCTGGAAATGTTCTGTATGAAAGAATGATGCAAGATCTGTCCACAAGTGTTTTCCCGCCTTGTTAAACAATACAGAATGAGTGCTGTCATTCTTACCAGGGGAGGCTCCACTGAATACTGACATTTGGGATGTCTGTATTTTTAGAATCTGCCTTGTTATAAAAATGTACTAAAGGAAAACTTTTTTGTTTTCAAAAGTCAAAAGAGGTTATTCAGTGTGACTTGAACAGATAAAAATCAACGTAAGAAAAACATGCAATAAGATAAGGAACAAATAAAACAGTATTAAAGGAATTAAATTATATGATTTTAAATAATTTTTAAAAGGCAGAATAAACGTAAGACTAAATGCAAACTTGGGGTTTCCTTGCCTATTTTTAAAATTTCACTGAAGGTTTTACTTTTTTACTTTTAAGCACACATGAAAAGTTTTGGACATTTAAATTAAATTCATGGACTTTGGCCTTATTTTCAAGGCAGCACTATCACTAGCTGTGATATTGTGCTATTGTTTGGCTCTGAACAAACCATCTTAGTCATTATGATCAGTTATTGCAAACCAGGAAAAAGTAACACACTCATTTGTATTACATACCCTTTAAAAAGCTAGGTGCTCTCAAATCTTTGACACGAAATGTAAATGAGTTTATATGCCATACCTGCACATGGGTTATGCAATGGAGGTATTTGTGGGGTGGTTCCTTGAGGTGGTGGAGCCAAAGTAAAGAGCCTCTCTTCCTCCCTCACTCTGTTGTCTTCTTCTGGATTCTCTAAACAAAGAAAAAAAGGATTAGTGAAATATCATAACAGAGCTGTACTGTTTCTAATCACTTGGGGAATAAACCAATAACATAAATACAAGAGCTGTGCAGCCTAGCAGCATCTCATGTTATTCATACTGTATGCTGAGATATTGGAAAATAGGACCCCTGACACTGACAAAAACATTTATCTCATGTCAGAATTCCTGTCATTTCTAGGTGTTGGAAAAATTCCGGCCTGGATAATAAGCTCATTACAAGCATGAGATCATTAATTGTGGATTTTATTTCAGCCAGCATGGGACAATCCACTGAGACATGCTGCCATGTCACCAAGGATATGAAAACAACACTGACACATTATTGCGATTCCATCATGCATGGGACAAGATTCATTTTCATCCACATTGCCAGGGGAACAGCGTAAATAAAGACAGACTGGAGTCCGTGAGCGAGGCGGAACAAACTGCCCTTATCAGCCAGAAGACTCCTTATCATGTACAAGTTTAGCTTTGTGTGCTTCGTAATGAGGGAGAGGTCAACAGTTTAATCTACCAGCAAACACTGCAGAAGCTAATCCGGGTGTTTAGCCACAAAGAGATTATATGGGCCATTATAAAACACTGGCACAATCACATATTAAATCAACCCAAAAGCACATTCAGTGCTCAAGAAAGTGAATGAAAAACGTCTCCAGTATGCAGTTCGTGTAGCAGCCAGGGTCAATTATTTCTGAATAACGTTTGGCACAGTCCATCTTATCAATGTGTAGGCACGAACGTGAAACAGATCCCGCAGGCATTTGAAGAATTATGGGAGGTGAGTTGAACCTAAATAATGTTCTATGGGTGACACTGATCCACCCAGGCAGGATATAAAACTGAAAAGGCAGTGCATTCTTCTCTCCCAGTGCAAGGCAGTTACGGTGTATAATGCTTCAACGATGCATGGCACTCGGACCATGAATACAAATGGCAGCTGTACCGCCTGAATTAGATGCTGAGACAGCCCTCCTTTGGGCAAGTGTGTGAATGAAAAAGACACTATTGTAACTCAAATGAAGTGCCACTGGTACAGGCGATGCAACGGAAACTGAGAATGACCTCCCAGTGACCTGAGGAACCAGGCTGCTACTGGCTAGTCAACGGTGTGATTTAGCATAGAAAAGAAAGAGTCATACCTTAAAGTGGAGGAAACAAAGGAAACAAAATGTTATTTTTTCTGAAATATAAGAGTGTGATGTAATTTGCAATTCACTTTGTTTTAAACTGCAAAAAGGCCTATTTAAATTTCTTGTCTTTGTCATAACCAATACATCAAAAACACAATAAGAGTAGAATCTTCAGAGCACACCAACTAAAGAGTTACGAAGGTAGTACTCAGGCCTCGAAAGGGTATTCCATTATTTTATTAATCTCATTTCATAAATCTCATCTCATTTCATTATTGTATTATATGTTTAATATCTAGAGCTCTCAGCTCACTATATGTATGTATTGATCAATGTTAGTGTGTTTTAGTCAATTACAATTCAAATTACAAAACATATGAATGATAATTTAAATGCTAATGAATCAGCTAATCTGATTGCAAATGCTAACAGAAATGTGACCATTTTTAAATGAAAAAAATATATATATTTTTAAATATTTTGCCTGTGGTTTGCCTGTGACAAAATTGTATAATTAGTGTAAACATCTAAATTCATACTTAATTAGTTTTTGTAATTTAAAAGTTTTGGAATATAAGTTGGAATTTGTATGTTTAATATGTTATTATAGATAAGTTGTTTTGCTGTATAATTATAGCTATAGGAGTATATGTATTAGTATGTATTAGTATTTATTTTTGTACAATTTTGGTTTATATAGGGTTAGTGCCGCTTTAAGAGCGTGGCCGTTTTAAGGGCAAGCCACATTGTCCTAGGGTAATGTTGTTTGGGCCTGTAGCATAAGTGGAGTTTTGGAGATGTGAGCTATGGAGCTATATGGTTTCCTTACCATTACTCTGAGTTTCAGTAGGAAAGGTGCTTATGTATTCCTACCAAAAAGGTCTGTGTGCATACCAATAAAACCAGCTATAAACATAGTATGCATTTACATTAAGGAATTCCCTGGAAGTAATTTCCCGCACAAGATCAGGTGTGCGCATGAAGGAACCGTGACAACAAAGGTAATAGGAGGATGTTGCCCCCACAATTAGCATAAGGCATTTCTTAATTGATTTTCCATCCTCTTGGATTTACACTGAGTGCAAAAACAAAGACTGACTTTGAAATGTTTTCCTCAAGCCAAGACAAATACTTGTTAAATAATTTGACTTTGGTACTTAATACCAGCTGTTTATAAAATGTTACTGTCCTGTAAACATGTTAGCATGTCAGCTATACACCAATCAGCCTAATATTGTGAAGATGCCCCTCATGCTACTAAAATAGCTCTGACTGTGCTCTTTAATGGAATTTGACCAGATAACTAGCGTTCTCTCTCCACTTGCATCAGTGAGCCTTGGATACCCATTACTCTGTAACCAATTCACCGATTGTCCTTCCTCAGAGCACTTTTGATAGGTCCTATTTACTGCATAGTTCATCTAGCCATCACAATAAGGCCTTTGTCAAAAAGGAGTAGAATCTTATGCTCCCCCATTTTTCTTATTTCCAGCACATCAATTTCAAAAACTCACTGTTAACATTTTGTGTAATATATGCCACTCATTGACAGGTGTGACTTTAATTAAATATTTGTAAATGTTCATCTTTTTTTTCTTCTCCCAAAAGTAACATCAGTTGTGTCCACATACCAGGTGCGCATGTGTATCCGTCCGGCTGCAGCGAGAATCCAGCGTGGCAAGCACATCTGTATGAGCCTAGAGTGTTGATGCAGGTGTGATGGCAGAGCTGACCCTCATATCTTTGACATTCATCCACATCATCTAGTTTCTCCACAGAATTAGCCGTATGCTCAGAGTCCCCAATGGAGAAAGGTTGCTTTGGGAACTGGCTCTCAGCTACTGAAGGAAAAAAATATGAGAGACATAGTTTGGAAAAGAGCCAATGAGTAAGAGTCACTATACTGCTTAGAATCCACATTTTCAGAAACATAAACCATGATATTAATAAGATGCTGGTACTGTGTTGATGTTATGAACTAGTAGGGCAGATAACGTAGATGTTTCCAAAATAATGTAGATTATATCTGAAGAACAAGAAGAGGATAATGTTTTAATAAAATATCCATAATTATTTTAAAAGTAGTGATCATATCTTCAGGCAGAAGACTTGATAAAAAATCAGAATATCAATTATATTACATGACAAAAATAGAATAATAAAATACATGGGCAACATGGTGGTGCAGTGGTCAGGGCTGTGGCAAAATCACAAGGTGCCTTTCTGTGCAGAGTTTGTAAGTGACCCCTGTATTTGTGTGGGTTTCTTCCGAGTAGTCCACTTTCCACCCACTGTCCAAAGACTTGTGATTTAGGTTCAATGGCCCATATGTGTGACTGTGGTTGTGAAAGCTCTGAATGTTTCTGTCTCTGTGTTGCAATTTGATGGGCTGCCCTCCTGTACAGGATGTATCTTGCCCTGTCCCCATAGTCAATTGGAACTGGCTCCAGCTTCCCCATGACCCAAAATGAGAAAGATTTAGAAAATAAATTAATGAATAAAGTACAGTTGTTACAAAAATATATAAAGTAAATGTAAAATATAATTTTAACATTTGTGAAACATTTATATAAAGTAAATTCCAAACTTTTCAAAGGAAAAAAACATTTTTCATTATATAAGTGCAAAAAATTGTGAATAAAGTAAATCAGAACGATGACTTTATGTGCTACTGCACTTTCTGTCACTGCATTAAAGAAGCTTCACAGACCCTTTATTATTGGATATGTAATCTGTGTACATATGGGCATTCTTATGTGAGCACCAGACCAACTTTTAAGGTTTGTTTTATCTAGATTATTTCTATATCCAGGATGTCCTGACTTTTAAATTAAGATAATTTATTTAATTGCATCACTTAGTAATCACCTTATTTTGGTGGTTCTTAAACTAGTCATCAGGACAGTCTGGAGACTGAACACCCATTTGAGAACCACTGCCTTTTCATATTCCAAAATAACATCCAAAGTTTTAAATGCAATTAAAATTGCCAGAATTCTCAATGTTTGCAGATCCTGCATAAATATTTTCTTGCAACCTTCCCAGCCCTAGAACAATGGGCTAGATGGTTGGATAGGTCTGTTTATGTATTCAGGTATATCTCACCTGCCAGATTAGCTTCAAAACAGTCACGCTAATGAACCCTTTCACCGTTTTCTCAAGGACGCACTGCCACCCATCAGACAGAACCAGGCTGTGCTAATGATCGTTCTAACATGTGCCAGACACACATTATGCCAAATCCGCCACTCAACATCTGTAGCCCTGTCTCCACCAGCTGCTCAGGCCACACCCCTCTCTGACCACCTGCCAATCACAGTCGCTCTGCACTAATGCAGCCCTAATGGAAACACGGTCGGTGCTAATGAACACCCGTCTGAAGCCCCATGCCAGTTTGGCATGGCTCTACTCTGCTCCCCTTTCGATCACCGCAGTTAGCAATTAGTGCCTGGCTAAGCATAATAAACAAGTCCAGGGCTCACATTGCATGATGGTTTAAAGTAAATATTTCTCACAGCCGTCATTACCTGAATGTAAATGCAACGTGGTGAGAGGGATTAAACATTTCCGCTATAATTAATCACTTTTTGCCCAGTGCGAGGAGCCAGGAGAGATGAGAAAGCATCCCTCATGGAAATAATTACCTTTCAGCACTTTTTCTAGACCTTAAACCCTTAAGGAAAAAAGTGAATACTTGTACAGATAGTGGTATGCTCCTGCAAGCACCAAGGAAGTGATTGGTATCTCCTGTCTTTTCCTGAACAGCAGAGAAGAACCCTTTACAACCATTAGCCTGCAGAGAAAGCATAACTAAAAATGACATGTCTGAGATTTTTGGTTCATTTGAACTCATCATTTATTTCTTGAAACTTTTAGTAATTATTACTACATTATGTAGAAAACAAAAGGGTTAAACTCATAATGTTCAGTAGAACATGATTCAATCAGAATCTTTTTCTTTGTGGAACATATGTGGACACAGCTAATCGAGTTTTCTCATTGGTTAGGCCTTCAGGAACTGGACTGAAAGTCTAATGTGTCAGATCATCCACCAGCATGATTAAAAAGTGACAGCATAGGTGATCCCCATTCTTAAAAATCACCCAGTACAACTCACCTGCAACTTGCTAAGTTTACTGAGTGTGTATGAGGAAGGGAACTTCCAAAATGTGCTGGACATCAGCCAATCAGGACTGGAGTTGCCCACACCTATTCTAAATTGAAGCACCCTGTCCAGTGGGTTTCAGTCAGATGGTAAACAGTGGCAGCTCTATGACCATAATCTGTACCAAATACTTCTACAAGCTCTAGCTGTTAGGATAAGAATTGCCAAAAGGTTTACATGCAATGCCATTATATAAGTCAAAATCCCATAGGAGCGGATGCAGAAATGAGCATTGTCATACAGGTGTATATTTTCCTTTCTTTGTGATGGTGTTTTAACATTTATGACCCAAACAGAAGGCCAAGCGTTAACAGTCACAGTTTATAATTCCATTTTAGCAGGCTAACAGGCTAACAGGCTAACAGGTTAGTTTTGTTAACTGTAGAATAAAAAGATGAGTGGTCTGTACTTCAGATGTTCTTGGATAAAATATTCAATTAAAAAGTTTGTGGGTGATTTGCGACATTGAGTGCTGTCGCATATTGTAACTGTACAGGGCCGTACACACACACACACACACACACACACACACACACACACACACACACACACACACACACACACACACACACAC
>JBBIGC010000131.1:12691112-12709758 GCA_037576955.1 Lepidarchus adonis
CGCACGCACACACACACACACACACACACACACACACACACACACACACACACACACACACACACACACACACACCATAAATCAGCTCTCTGGGGGTTCACAGGCCCTAAAAATGCATGTCTTGCATTTGTGAGAGTAAATGAAATTACATGCAGAAAGATTTTAGACTTTGTGGTGCGACATCAGCTTTTTTAAAAGGAACAACATGGAATATAAAGTATGCCTGGGGAACAGGTCAATACTGTTGATTTCATGCCAAACATTCGAGCCCAGACTCTCTCAGGACTGGTCAGAGCAGAAAGAACTTCCTTAATTCCTGCCATTGTTTTTGCCTGTTTGGATGGTATCTTAATTCCTTTCAAAAATAGCAATGTGGTGTCTGCAATCAGTCAACTCGTGATGGAAAAGTGTATTTCTTGCGATAGTAACAGCCCTTGATGAATGATTTCCAACAGCTTTTCTCCAAAACAGTTTTCTCACCCAGCTTTGGGCTACAAGGACTTATCAACACTGACTGTAAAAGTGTCTTTAGCATGCCACAATAAAGGGAAACAAAACGTAAACAAGCAACATGGCAAATGGCAACTATGTCTCTTAGTGGAGTCTGAACAAAAGGAGGAAAGTCTGTGGCATTCCATATTCATCAAACTGTACTTAGAGATAAGCTAATAGACTCCAGTGGGTCAAATGAGTAAATGGAAACTTCCCCACCCAGACAGGCTTGTAGCTCTATGGAAACAGATTATTTTTGAGAGATATTGTGATTGGGCTTATGAATTGTGATTAACAAAATGGCTTTGGGGGTTTCTGGGATTTACAATGTGATTCATGAAGCTACTTTCAAAATGTCCGACTGGCCCCAGAGTACTCACAATATTTGTGATTCACTGAACAGAATTAGAAAGATACCACTAGGTATTAGATATGATTATGTGTAACTAGAAATCATTTATATTTCACTATAATGCTCGATTGAATGAACCACAGTTCAGGTTTCTTGTTCATTATGAACAGAAAATAATGAAAAGAAATTACATTTAAGAATATAAAAGATTGTCTGCCACAGGGTACACATAGTACTTATCAGGTATAACAAAGCAAATACAAAACAGCCCATCAGTGATTAAGGAAAAGCTCAAGCAAACATGCAAACATTGTTTACTGTATAATGAAGAGGAGGTAGCAGCAACCAACTAGCATGGAGTCATCGACAAGACGCTCATTTGGTGGCTATAAAATTTGCATTCCCTGTTAGCAACACTAATGGACTGAAGCATTTCTTTACAAAGTGGAATATTAGTAGAATATTAATAGCTACATTTTTGATATGGGTGCAGATAAACCCGCTGCAACTGGAAATGCGAGTGCCTTCTGGAAGGCCTTATTTTACACACTGTTTTGCTAACCACTCACACTCAAAATTGACCTGAAACCACATAGTGTAAAAAAGTAAAGACAGAAACACAGACAGTAGGGATGTAACACTACAGCATATCCCATTGCTCTGAATGATGCAGTAGCATATTGTATTGGGAGTGTGTCATGACCTGCATGTTAATTTGCAACTAGCTTGAGGCTAAAAACTGGATAACTATAAAGGAGGCTTTTTATTTAAATTGTCTACGTTTATCATGTTAAACACTGTAGTAAAATAAAAATATATATAAATATAAATATAACCTCTGCACAACTCAGCATGTCATTTCAGCATAACACACCACACCAGTACCAACAAGGTCAATACAGAAGCTTATGCTTATCAAAGCCAGAGTAGGAAAGCCTGTTTAGTTTGAACAGCATTGATACTATGGGAAACAGGCATTGTTCTGTTTCAGAGCATTTAGTATCAATATAGTAATATTTTTGAAACACTGTTATACATGCAACTATCGTTTTTTATAAGCAGTAAGATTATGCAATTCTCGCTTTCTCTTTTCAGACATGGATAATGTAGACACCCTATATGCAGCCTTCAGTTTACAAATGACAAAAATTACTAACATTGATTAGTTGTTATTTCATGCAGTGGATTCTTTCAAATGTCAATATGACGACTAAGTGGATCCTTACGAGCCTGATTTGTCAGAAATTTCTGACTGTGTGAGTTTCAGGTCTTAGAATGGAACTTTTTCATGTGTTTGCACTGCACTGAGGTGGTTGTAGTTCTTGGGACACTGTTTTGAGGAACTTTTAAACCCACAACTTCAGTGTTGTTACTTTCTTGTATAAGAGGTTCAATAAGAGTCGTAAGTATATGGTGAATGGTCCACATGAAAGTGTACAGGGATTGGTGCCGAAAAAAGGTTCCCAGCTAAAATGTATGCTGATTTATCCAGACTAAAGTGTGAGGTTATTGGTGCAAACAAAAGTTTAGAAGGTTTGGTAAAGACAGAGTATGCTGATTAGTCCAGACGAAAGGGTGCAGTGATTGGTTCAGACAAACGTGTACAGGGATAGGAGCTGCCATTTTTAAACTGTATGAAACATTACTCATGTAAACAACAGCTATAAGTGCTAAAAACTAGGAAAACCATGGACAAATGGGCCGATAGTGAAGTCCAGGCTTCTCTGAGGAACAGTGGAAATACGGCGTGGGTTTGGCATTTAAGTGCTCTAATCAAGACTTACTACTTCTTCTCCTATGAGGTCGCTATACCAGCTATTTGCCAGCTTATGATGCACATATGATGATGTGTTCTCCGGTGGAGCTCTCTGGTGGAAACTTTCTCTGAAAAAATCCTTACAGCTGTTTGGTCTGAAAGTGCCTTCTGTCTCTGTACTACCATCAGAACACAATGACAGTTTTAGCAACATTTTTAATTTGTATGTAAGTTACATACTAAAGTTAATGCATTTAAAAGGTAAAGCAGGGGCTCTGAGAAGGGATAAAAAGGATCTACTTATGCTCTCCAGCTATTTTTCAAGGACAGTAAAGTGCTAACCCACATAAGCATGAACCCAGAATCACAGTGAGAGGATCAATATTTTCCTTGGCTTTGTCTCAAGCATTGATGTGAGAGAATTTGCAACGTGCTTGTGAGTGGGAAATGCAATTGGTCGATTTCCCATTGCTGGTGCATCAGTGTGCAGTCTAGGAATGAGGTACTGTTTCTGAGAAGGGGACCTTGAGGCAGGGAGGAACCGGGGAATGAGTGTGCCCATAGACATAGATTCCACTGAGGATAATCTAGATTTTGTGCCTTACATACTTTTGCTAGAACTACTGATAGACATCTTCAAATGATGGCCCAGTGGCTGTAATCCAGAAATAACACACTTACAGCATGGTCTGACTACAAAAAAATGAAATAGAATTACACCCCTTCAGGGGTTCAGTGGTTGCATCCATTTTCAAACTTCCACTACAACATCTTTTTCCAGGGTTACACATGATGTCCTTATTGTCATGGCTATGTTGTACTTTTTTTCATGGTCATATGGCTTTGTTCATGATGTTACTACATCCATTTTCTGTCAGTTAAGCTAAGCTTATTTATAAGGAGTTCTGAGAAACCACATCCCATTACTGACCTATTACTTCCACTGCCTGAAGTAGCTAGTTACATACTTTGTTATGCTTGAAATATTGTATGTATAAGATGCATGCAAAAAACATGTTACATTAATGTGAAACTTTAAGGTTGTACTAGCTTCTGAGTATATTGTATTTATGTCTTCTGAGCTAGTAAGTAGGAATTTCCAATGAAGACTTGAAAGCAGAATGAATGTAACTCAGAAGAAAGGAGATTTTATAATTGCAGTGCTTACCGTACAGTCGTATATTAGCACATTCAGATAAACAGTGATATGGGATGACTTTTAAGGTAATGTCAGCTTTAACTTAGTCATAATGTCACCCCCAAGTCTGAAACCAAACTATGCTCCTGAATGTGCTATTGATATTCATAATTAGACACTTTTTAAAGAAATGTAGGGCCAAAGAGAGAATTGTTGCTCAAATAAGGGTCCTGAGGGGTGGGGGGCACCCAGACAGCTCAGAAAATAATCTTGTCCTCTCGTTCTTCGTTTAAAATGATATTTTAGAATTTTGACTTCAAATTAAATAAGGAATCGTCTGAAAATCCATGTTCCTTGTCTTTCTCTTTGCTCTGGGAGTGTGTGAGAGAGGACATCACACCTTAGCCCCAACCCACATGGCTGTGAACTTTTAAACTCCCCTTTTGAACTTACAGCAATCATTCACATAAGCTGTGAGAGTGTAACATGTGAATATGGCTAGAGTAACAGCTTCATGCTGTGAGCTGGACGGACCACTTCAGTCCAGCTGTAAACTCTTAGCATAACTTTGTTCTTCAAAAGTTTGGGGACATTTTACCTTCAGAAATGTTCTGTCTTGCTTAAGTCCTATTCATGCTGGTTTATTTTTGCCTGAGGAGGTCTGATGATGCAATTTGTGATTTGACAGGCCAATTAGTCTGGAACAATGTATCTGCAGAATATTTCCAATTCACTCCAGATAGCACAAACTGAAATGCCATAGGTATTCATGTTTTAGCCTTACACTTGTAAAGTTGTCTTTTTCGGCTTTCCAAATTTACCCAACAAGACAGAAATCACATGATTTTGTAAGAGGTACATTTGATATATTCTTGTCTTTAGTCTATCACCAAAATGTTGGCAGATTTCAATAGTTTCAGTAAATTTAAAATCTCCGTCCCATGACGTCAGTGTGCATTGACTATATATATGCCATTAACTCTGTTAATGTTGCCTTAAATAAAAGTATTACACACATAATAAATGTATTACACATTTATTTAATTAATCTAATTTGTGCTAGGGCACACTTTTTTTTTTACTAAAATACAAAACTGTGGTATAAGAGACAAGCAATTGAAATGATCCTAATCACTAGAATATCACTTTCCTGTTAAAGTCTGATGCTGTAATGACTGAGCTGTCTGGGCCCAACATAAGTTCACTTTGCAGGTTAATAGCTACTGACTGCTGTTGGGCTATAGTGTGTTAGTAACTTTTATTGAATCTCAATGGAAAGATTCTCAGCAGAGCTCAGATTTGAGTAGATTTAGTAGATTTTATTAGTAGACCATTCTCAGCACAGTACAAACACAGACCTGACAGTTGCACGGTATGTGTGGTGCTAGTATGTGCATGAGGCACAGTAGTGTTGCTGGTGTTTTAACACACATCATAATCACTAGCCCATAGAAATCACCCTAGACTCTAATGTTAATGTTCAAGATCCCACTGTTCTATCTCCTCCTACAGTTACTGTATATCTACTATAGCTGAAGGAAATGAAACATATTTGCAGGGTCATAACCACAATATATAGAACCCCATTTCCAATAATAGGGATATTTTCCAAAATGCAATAAGAACAGAAAAAATGTGATATGTTAATTAACATGAACAAAGAGGTGAACCACAACCTACCATTGCTTGCAAAGACTCAGCCTTGGATAGATGCTTGGGAAAATAACCCAACTTTTCTGGAAATGGTATTTGTATGTGATGCATTATGATTATTTTAGCTGTGGCCAGCACACAGCATTCAGAATGATAAATTCAATAGAAAACAAATCCTGTATCCACTACATGTCCGCTACATGTTGTTTTAATTCCAAACTGTCAATTAGGAGTGGTTGTAAATCAGTGGTTATGATGCACAATGGGCTACAATTCACACTCTGGCAGTTTACTCAGCTTGTTGCTTTGTGCATAACACACAAGGTCAATTCCCCAACCCCGAGTAGAGAATGCTTTTGGGAAAAAAGCATTTCACTCATCCATTTCTACAGCTTCCATATGGTTTAAGATCTAGTCTCCACAAGGAGTTATTCATCAAGGAACTCTCTTTGAGTCAGTGATGTACTAACATAAAGCAGTATCCATTTCCAGTCTGAGTAAATTCTGCTTTGCTTCTGGTATAATAAAAAAGACAACATCTGCTCATTTTTTCCTTAAAGTTTGGAAGTCAGAAATTAGGATTGTACAATATATGTTTTAAAAATTGTTATCACAGTACTGGTTACTGCAATACTGATATCACAGCAGGCTGTAATATGCAAATGAGCTACTGACCAAACCAATTTTTTCTGACAGGGTGACCAATCAGTTGCAAACGAGTCTTACTGGGTTTTTTAAAGAATCAAATTATTCATGTAATCTAGCTAAATAAAATGATATTTGACCAATTATTAATCATTAACGTGCTATAATGTTTTTAAGGGATCATATAATATATTTTATATTTATTTATGCTTTTTTTGTTTAATTTTTTATTTAATTTATGTGAGTTTTTGTATCAAACCAGTTCAAACAGAATTTAAGGTCTTTCACCATCTACAATATATAATATTGTGAAAAGATCTGCTCCTGTATCAAGAAAAGAAACCTAAAGAAAAAGTCATAGATCAGTTCTTTGCAGAAGTTGTCTGGGCCTGTGCTCATCTCAGATGGACCAAAAGAAGCTACTGTGGTCTGAGAAGTGCTGTGCAGTGCTGCACTACTGGATCTGATGGAGAAGGTGAGAGCTGGAATGTGGCACAGGGTACCAGCAGAGCTAAGGAGGAGGTAACAAGGCTGCAAGACCAATGTTAAGGCCAAGGCTAAGCTTCTTTAACATGAAGGCATTTTATACCATAGAGTTCCCCAGTAATGATTAGAAATGCTAATGCCCTGACAACCAAATGGACAAGTTGTCCGTGCTCACCACCACTGCATCTACCGAAAAAGCAGCTTGCATGTCTTCAAGGAGACATGGCTAATCTGGATGCTACCCTGGACCTGCCAGGATTCACCTTAGAAAGAGCCAACAGAGACACGAAAGTCTGTGTGAAAAGCAAAGGTGGATAAGTAATCATTACATTAATAACAGATGGTGTTTTAGTAAAGGTGGCCCTATGTTGTCGTGACTTGCTGTTAGCCGTTAGCCATAGGCTATACTATCTACTGAGGGAGTTGAGTCATGTGATAACCACTGATGGACTCATTCACTGCATGACAGACTACCTGAATTTTTGCATGTGTGTGGTCACCCCTGCTTAAACTGTGTGCTGCTACCTCAACAACAACCCTGGGGTAGTAGGTGAGGTGAAAGCAGTGCTCAACAAAAAGAAGGCAGCTTTCAGAAGGAAGGAAAAGGAAGCCATAGGGGCAGCACAGTGTGAGGTAAAGGCATGCCTAAGGAAGGTGAAGAACTACAGGAGGAAGATGGAACAGAAGCTGCAGGAAAACAGCATGTGGGAGGTCTGGGACTGACTAGGAACCATCATAAGCCACAAAGCCAAGAGCCCTCACACCCCAACTCCCTTCATGCATCATGGAGAAACAGGTCAGGAGGGAACTGGGGAAGCTTTGTTCCAGGAAAGCAGCTGGCCCAGACGAGGTATGTCCTCGGCTGATAAAGACCTGCACCATGGAACTAGGAGAGCTTCTACAGTATGTCCTCAACCTTAGCCAACATCCTGCACTGTTCCCATTCTGAAAAAGAACCAGCCTAGTGAGATGAACAACTACAGACCAGTGGCACATACTGTACCTCACATCTCATAAAAAAAATAGCAGAGCGCAGTTTCTGTTCTCCTTTGTCACTTGGCATGTTGCTCACTCTAGCGTCATGCTGCCAACTGAACAACAACTTTTAGAAAGCAACTCTCTTTCCAGCTCTTTACTGCCCATACTACCCACCTGTTTTCATGTACCAGACAATACATAGTCCTCAATGCATTGCTCCGCATGAAGCACGCCTTCCGGTACAGTCAGCTAGTTTAACCCTGTGTGTACTAAGACAAATTATGGAGCGTTGCATTTTTGTTTGATGAAATTTATTATTGAGGACAGTTCCGCAAATGCTAGATGTTGATGGGGACGTGCAATTCTGCACACTCACATTACTGGATCTTACCCCCTTCAAAGAAGCTATCTAGCAATGTGTGGATGACTAATCATTACATTAACAATGATGTTTTAGTAAAGGTGGCCTTATGTTGCCTGTTACTCATGTTAACAGGTTCGCTTGTAGGCTTCATTCAATGATATGAAACAAGTGCAGGAAAGAGACACACACAGATATGGCTGTGACAAAATATTCCTCTGTCTGTTCCGTCAATGTTCTGAAAAGCCAAAGCAAAGTCAGACTTTAGATTTAAATAACTCTCGGCAGAGCGTTCTCTGTGTCTCCCTGTTTGTGACTTAATCTTTAAGTTTCACCCATGTCCTGCACTCATTTGAGCAGCTCCACCCAAAGAAAACTTGAAGCAGTGATAATGTTAATAATTCTTCAGGATAATGTGAGAATGTCTGTATGTCAGCTGAAATTCTGTAGAAGTTGGGTGATGCAACAGGACAATGGCCCAAAACACTGGAGCAAGTCCACAACAGAATTGGTCCCAAAAAACAAAAGTGAATTTTGAATTAGCAATACCTACTCTTTTTCTGCTAAAGAAACCAAAGACTAAAGAAATTAGTTTGCTGGTGTCCCAAAGCTTTAGAAATAGCTTTATAACCTTTTCCAGATTGACAGATCTCGATTTGTTTCTCATTTGTTCCTGAATTTCTTTGGATCTCTGCATGATGTTTAGCTTTTGTGGATCTTTTGCTCTACTTCACTTTGTCAGGCAGGTCTTATTTAAGTGATTTCTTGATTGAGAACAGGTGTGGCAGAATCAGGCCTGGCTGTGGCTAGAGATATTGAACTCAGGTGTGATGAACCACTGTTATGTTTTAATGGGGGCAACCACTTTGTCACAAAGGACCATGTAGGTTTGTATTTTTTTTTCTCCCTTAATAATAAAATCCTTCACTTAAAAATGCATTTTGTGTTTACTTGTATTGTCTTTGACTAATTTTTTTATTTGTTTGATGAACAATTAAGTGTGATAAACATGGAAAAAAATAAGAAATCAGGAAGAATTCTTAGAAGAAGACACATTTTAACGCCACTATTTTTAATACATTATACATGAATGATCCAATTTTACATACGGTGGCACAAGAATGGGAAGCATATATTAACAGTTATATATTAAGAGTCATGTTTTCAACGAATGAGATGAGAATCAGGTATGAGTGGGCATTCAGTTTTTTTATATAAATGGATCTATCAAAGCCTGATCTTCAAAACATGTTTTTGGAAATGTATGAATAAAGTAGAATTCTAAGGACCTCTGAAAAAATTATAGATGGATTAGACCAAAATAAAAGATTTTGGTTTAAATAAGAATCAAAAGAACCCAGAGGACCCTGCTGACTGATTAACAGTTGTGTAGCTGCAGGTATAACTGCACAAAAGGGTTCACTCCAGATTTTATATGCCACCCCCATTTACTGGAAGTTTTAGGTCATTTTTGTGTTACAACGTCCAATTCCATTTTAGCTTTAATGTTCTTACTGATGGTCTGACATGTTCCTCAAGCACCCTCTGATAAACGGTAGAATTCAAAGTCGATTCTATGATGGTCAGCTGGACAGGTCCTGAATTGGAAATAAAGGTGGGGGTGTCCTAATTTATTAGAAACCACATTTTTGTAGAATTACATTTGACCCCCCCCCCCATGTCTTTTCTTCAGTTATTATTGTTTAGTTGTACTACTTGAGTCTCCCATTATTGTTAAACCTGAGGTAGACTTGGGATTGGGATTGTTTATTTAAGTGTACTAAAATATCACTAATGTTGTGTATCATCAATACTGCTACACCAGAAGAATTTATATATCGCTAAATACAGACACGAAAACCTTCTTGCAGTTTGTTACACCAAGCACACTCTGGGAACAAAGCCAATCCTTTCAGAGCCATACCAAACTGCAGGTTTGTCTGTCAGCATAGGCTAAATTTGAATACCCCATGAATATGACAAAAAACTACTTCAAGGTCTTTTCTCTAGGATAACTTGGCTCAAGGAATTATTCTGTCATATCATCAAAGTTACAGTTATGACATGTCTGTAAAATACATCAAAGAAAGTCACAGAGTGCAGGACATGAGCTCTCACATATGTTCTATCATTTCATCATGTGCTATTAATTTGAAATTGCTTCCTCAGGCTCGGTTCTTGGGCCTTTTTTAAGCAGTCACAGACTTTCCATCACATATACAGTAAATCCAGACATCTCCAGATATGTTGTGCTGAGGTGCGCCAGAAGACAAGCCTTTTGGTTATTTTTTTTAGTCAAGGCAGACATCCATGATTCATGAGGTGTGTTGATAAAATGAACAAATCAGCACAGTGTATTCACCACTAAATACAAAACAAAGTACCTCCATATAACTTCACATTCAAGACATGCTTCTACTGACCCTATATGTACATAACGATAAATGCCCAGGCTAAGCTGAAGAACGTGTGTTATCAGCAAGGAGAAGCGTCCCCTTTTTTCTGGTATCTGACATATGAGAGGTGGAGAAGGTTCCTGTCAAAACCCCAAGTGTTCCTATTCTGAGAAAGCTGTTTATGTTGAGAAGTCGCCAGCTGGCACATGACAAGATAGCTAATTCCTCTGCTTATCTGGTTGAACCAAGGGCTATGCATTCTAAGCACATTCTAAGTGCACTCAGCTTCAGTAAAAAAACAAACAAAAAAACACTTGGAAAGCTTGATATTTTGTTGCTGCTTATGTTGCATTGAACTAATATTCACCTGCATATGTACTGAAATCTCTTTAACAGTATAGCATTTTAAATCTTGCCCAAGAACTCTTGCTGTTTGTGGTGCTTGCCCAGGTGCAAGCTAACAGCTTGCCCTCCCCTCAACCTAAAACTCTCTGATGTGTTTCACCAGATAGTTTGTTAGTAATTTGATCATCTATAGATAATCTATGAGGGGTAAACAAAAGAAAATGTTATTAAACTATATAATAATAATAACAATAGCTTTTTAATCTGCCCATTTTCTTTAATGACATGATTTCGCAATGTAGTTACAGCATTTTTCAGCTGTTCATTTATTCGCCATGTTAAACAATCAAACATATTCTCAGTAATATTTTTCACAAGCCAGTAGCCTTGTATGAAAAGTGAGTAATGAATTAACCTTGCCTTAGTTACAGGAATTACATTGTTAATGTATGTGCACCCTAGTACACAGTACACCTAGTCTCAATATATATTCTGCAAGGTAACTGCAGAAAAATGCAATGTGGACTCAAGCTTTGTGTGTAGTTTGTCTACCAATGCCAGAAATGCAGAGAGGAAGGAACAATGTTTGGCTCCTTCCACTAGGATCTCAGCACTCAATTAGCTGACCTTTTCATCCAAAGGAGATAGATGACTGCACAGCGATAATGCTTAAATAATGAAAGAGCTGTGTCTGAGTTGGGGGAAAATGCCAAATAGTAATTAAAACGTGGCAAACAAAAGACAGATCAAGTCATTAGATTAATGCATTTTTGAAAGCAATGGCAATACTTTGCAGTACTATTTGCAGTTAAACATGAAAATTGTGTTGCACTTCAATATGAAACTGAGAAAATACTTTCATATCATATTAGTGAAGATATTTAATGATATTACATAATAATCCACTGTTGTCATTACTTGACAGGTTCAAACATCTGGATTCTTGGCATTTCAATTGTTAGTAAGTAGACTTACTCTTGGCCAGACACGATTTCATAGACTGTATAGAGCTTCCAATATTCATCCAGCCCAAGCATTTATTATATAAATCTATAAACACCTTTCAATTCAAAGTCACAAGTCACTTTCAAAGCAAAGGCACATTTATAACCCTTAGCGTCCTGTAATAACAGACACACTGAGCTTGCCAATTGACAAAAGGGTGTTTTGTTGTGTGTAAACGACTGGCTGTGTTAACTTGTATAGGTCTGAGTGGAGAGGATGTCCTCAGCAGGAGGGGTGTTTGGCTTTGGCAAACCAGCCAGACCCCCTGTGTTGAATATTTGCACTAGATCTCACATTTCCAGTGAGCAGAAAGAGCAAGCACCACTAACGTGCTGACATCAGCCATGAAAGTAAATTGTGTTCATAAGTGGTGCTGAATTATGGAAACGGTTTAACAAGCAAGCTGCCATTTGAGCTGTGAAAACGAGTCACCATAGGCTTCATGAGAAAGGCCCTTTTGTTTAGCTTTGTCATACAACAGCATTATCAGTGTCTCTGCACCACCATTGTCTATGAACAGCTGCAAACATCAGTTGTTTTTGTGCTAATTTGCAAATTACACTAAACGTGGTGTGTAGTACCTGCCCGGTGTCTACTCTCAATCAAAAGAGTATTAATTAAATTCTCAAGAACTCACTCACACCCACTTGTGCATTTTGAGGAGTGATTAAAAATAATACAAAGCACTTGTTTACTCACCCTCATGGGCTTCTGGGAAGGAGCTGAGGGTGTTTTCTCTTTCTTCTCTCTCCTCCTCTCTCGCTTCCTCCCTAAAGTCAAACAGGTTTTGTGACTGTTTGGTAGCTGGACGTCCTTCATCTTCTTTCACTCTAAGAAGTGGCTGACTGGTCGGACTAAATCTCACAGAAGAAACCGTATACACCTCAGTTTCGTTTCTAGGCTTATTTGAAGGCTTTGCAGATGCTGCTGAAGACAATGACATGCTTTTCAGAACATCTGAGGTGCTAATAGTGTTTTCTTCCTCTATATCATCCATTCCACCAGTCCCATGATTTCTGTTATTCTCTGTGACATTACTGAACATGACGTCTGTGATATCCTCTTCTACTTGGGTCCTGTGATGTTCCCCAACTTCTGGTGAGAGTGACTCATTCTGATCATCAGTAATAGTGTTGCTGGTAGTTGGCCAAGCTGTTGTTGTCTCAGCATTCTGTAGTTGAGGTGTAGCTTGATCTACAATCCATGGAGAGTCAGTTACAGATTCGGAGTGTGTGACATCCCCATACAAGTCAAACATCTCAGCATCTGTAGGAGCAGTCAGACCTTCATCGTCTGTAGTACTTTCCTCAAGTGCCTCTCCATTAATATTGTCTTTATAAAGGCTAAAGCTCTGTCTTTCTGACATGTCTCGATCAATAGAAAACTGTGCTTCATGTGCAGTCTCTCTGTAGACAGGAAGTTTCTCTTTGTTTGCATGTTCAGAAATATTCATTTTGGCCTCCCTACTGTCTTCTACAGAAAAGCTTATGGGGACTTTGTTGTGTTTGTCTTTTTTAGAAGCGTAATTCACTTCATCTATCCTGTCTCTATGCGAAGGAAACCATGGTCTGCTTGTGGTTGCTTCATGAAAATCAAATCTCTCCTTAAGCTCCTGCTTTGTTCCTCTGTGAAACACCTGATGGGGTGTAATTTTTCCTGGGTAAGAAACTGAAATAACGGATGACTCTGTAGGAGACACAAGATCATGCTCCAATGAATCTGAAGTAGGGTAATCATAGTCTTCCTCCTCTTCTTCTTCTTCATCCATGTTGCCTCCATGTGGATTTAACTTGAAAGGTGGCAGGTTGTCACTGTGTGATAGTGGGAAGGGTTTGGTGAAGGAATCTCTAGAGCTTTGAGCATTGAAAATATGCTGGATGGGATGTTTCTGAAGCCTCCATGGTGGATTCTCCTCTGTGGTAGATGCTAGCATGGGTTTATGGACTTTTCTTGGGTCACAGTCTGGGATTGGGTAGCACATTAAGTTCCCGCCATCATTGGGGCAGTGGCAGACTTGGCAGGGGTCCATATGGAAAGAATGCCCAGCTTCATACTTCTGCTCCTCATGCACACAACCAATCCTCTCGCATTGAATACACCCGTCTGCAGGCTCTGACATCTCAATGCAATTCGCTGGAAGCTCGGGACATGGGATAAAATGACAAACAATCCTTCCACCTCCCTTTGGACAAGAGCACTCTGTACTTCCAAAATCCACAAAGTAAGATTCTCCCTCAGGAACCCGACCTTTTCTGAAGCCAGCGTTCACACAGTCGTAGTACTGGTAGCCTTCACACGTGCAGCCGATTTGCTTGCAAGAAGCACAACATGCACCACTTTCTAAAACCTCCTCAATGCAGTTGTTAAGAACAGGGCAATCCACTCCAGTGCAGTCTCTCTGGCAGAGACAGCTGCTCACACAAAGCAAAAGCATCAACTTCAGCAGCCCCATTCTGACAAGTGTGCTGTCTGTAGTTTCCAAGTAAATGTTTACAGGTTTCAGTGCAGCGGACTAAGTTGCGTGCCACTTTCTGCAGTCTTCGAGGATCTGACAAAAGGTCCCCTTTCGTCTCATGAACTGGCAGCAGTCAGCTGATTCTAGAACATAAAGCGAGAGAGAGGCAGGGAGAAAGAAAAGAAGGAGAGGCAAGTTAGGGAGTGTGCTGCAGATTTCCTGTTGAGCTCTTTCAGCCAGCCCAGAATTATGGATTGAAAGCCAACATCTGGCTTCATAGTCAAACGCAGCCTCTTAAGTCTATCCCATATATTAAAACCACAGGGTTCTTCGATCCCATTGTTATTCCCACAAAATCATGTATGCATGTATGGTGGGAGTCGATTCATCACCATTATCTGACAGTCGAAAAGGGCAGTGTATGTTTTTATTAAAAATAACTTTTCAGTTATAAACATGGATACTCTGAGAATCCTTTATCAATGTATTTGCATTACAGTGAATTATTCATGCATCACTTTATATTGCTTTTGCAATTTCGTCTGGTAATTCATAAAGCAACTGTGATTTTCCTTAAAGCATATTACAGTCACTGAAACCACCTAGTGAATAAGGTCGTTGGGGCCCATGCCCCTTACTTACAGATTTGCAACTCCAGATGGTTTTTGCTGACTGAACACTGAGAGAACGTGGGTCGCTTACACCAGTTGGGCAATTTGCTGATGAGGTGTTATGTGGGTTTAAGTTAATATATGTCTTGCAGAGTCATTTCAACAGCAGCACATTTCTGTCTGAAAGTAACTTAAGCTATGGACCATCTTTACAAATGCATACTGAGAATTTCCCCCTCACTTTCTTCCTTTTATCAGCGTTAGTTAAATTGCCTTTGTATTGAAAGCTTTGCCTGGAGGAATCACAGAGGATACAGGTTCTGTTTGCTTTGGAGAGTTTTCAAGCCCTAAGGATCTGAACCTTCAAACGCTTACTGCAGATGAAGGAAAGCACTTTGAGAGTTTCCAAAGTATACATTATGCCTAATGTCTCAAAGGCTGGGTAATGAAGGGGTTAATCTAAATAGATTAGGCATAACAACTGTGTGGGGCTGTGCGTGCATGGCAATGTGTGTTTTCAGAGTGCTGCCAGTCGCTTACCTGGCTAAGAAGTAGGGCTGAACACTAAAAATCTATCAAACCATTAACGGATAAGAAAAGTCTTCGTCACCAAGTTTTTACTGATCAGTCAATCACAGAAAAAGAAACAACCCTAAAATTCCTGTTTGAAGATACTAACTTAACTTTTTAGACTCTGTCGGGCAGAAAATCATCCCAAGTGTGGGATCATTTTATGCAAGAAAAAGAAGACCCAAAGAAAGTGACGCACACTGTGCATGCAAAAATCACCTTTTCTTTTGTCCACTTTAAGCATGGCTTAAATACATTTAATTGTCCAGCCTCCTCGCTGGTTTTTCAGACACATTCAGAATCATTGATGCTTCACCAAAACTGCAGCTAAGCTGAAGCTGCTCCTAGGCCCAAACTGCTGCTACACTGAGGCCATTGCAATGTTCAGGATTCTACTCAACAGCACAAATGAGTCATTTCACAGAAGAACCTCACCAGGCGGTAAAGTACTGTGAAGCACAGTGGCATCACCTTGTCTTCAGACACAAGGCAGGAGAGCTGAGCTGGTCACTGGGGTGTTAACTTAACACCACCATAGGTCTGATACCCCAAAACATGTATATTTCAGTGTAATAAACAACTAGCAACAACCATTCACCTAATAGTTTGAGCTAACAGCTATAAATATACTAGAAAAAGTCATTGTTCATGTAAATATATATTCATAAATGCATGTAACGATATAGAAAACTGCAAATACATGTTTTTAAATAGTGTACACACCCTTATAGACTGAGGAAAGTGTTCTTCAGTGAAGCAGACGCTGCATCATTTCTCAGAGACAGACAGACAGATCTTCCTCACTGCTCCATCAAAAGTAATAACTTCCACAGACAAACAGATATATTTCATAAAATATTCACAAAACCACGACTTATTAAAAAATAAAGGTCAAAAAGACACAATAACAAGTTTTGTCGCTTGTACCTGTAGTGCGCGTGAGCAGAAAGGGCGCGAAAAGAAAACGGAAAAGTTATGGTTCCTCCAGGAGCTACATCCCGCAGGAAGAGCTCCACACTGGCCTCCAGCTTCTACTGAGCAGCACAGCTTCGACCCCGGTGAGTAGTTCTGAGGGGAGGGACAAGTTACAGACCTTTCCTCACCGTGCCTTTTAACAACACCCGTCAAAATAGGAAGAAAACGAAAAAAAAGAGTGTTTCGGGGAGCTAACAACGCTGACTTTAGCTCGAGTGTCTTGTGTGATTTAACTTGTGATTTTCACTCATTGTTTTTTCACATGCGCAGTTTCAGGCATAAACAATAAACAACTATAGAGGAAAAGGCATTAATAAACGCTGCTTTATGACAGCACTGCAGATTCCAGCAGTGTATTTCAGTAAAATTCATTCTTGGTCACAAAAGCTCATGTTTTAACTGCTTTACTAAAACTCCAGTGTAACTTCATTGGTCTATGACAGCTGACTGAAAGTCCATTCTCCTACAACATACTGCAATATAAATAATTAATTTCATAATAAATGCACCTGTTTGTTGGAAGGGATAATAAGCCATTTTAGGCTTAGCCACCAACACTCAAAAAGTACTTTCAAAAAAAGAATAAATAATAAAAATCCAATTGTGCTTCATTGTGCCCATTCCCCAGGATGACATTTACGCAATTGTCCTCAAGATGTGGTCTTGGTATTTGGTTTGCGATTTTAAAAATGAAGAAAGAGACATTTTAATCGTATCCTTCACTTTTCAACATTTTATTTGGGCATGTGGCAGTCTTGCAAACCACACTCATCTTTCAAGCCTCAAGCTCAAAATAATGACTGATATGTCTTTATGGTGGGGAAAAATGCCAGAAATGTAATTTATAGAAAATAATTGCATTACATCACCATATTGTCGAAAAAAAAATTAAACAGTGTCAGCTAACAGCTAAAAAATAGCTCCATTTGTAATTATTTACTCAGGATTTGGCCCAGTCCCAGATAGTCCACATGTTTGCTGGATCCCATCTTCCAACACAGATGTAGCAGTTATACGTTGTCATGATTTGGTTCAGATGTGCTGTGAGGAGAAAAGCTTAGTACTGGGTTGGAAAACACTGGTAGAATTTCACTTACAAACAGGAAAATGACATTGATCACAACACCACTGTTTTCTTATTCACCATGGACTGCATAGAGAGATTACATGTACCTGAAAACAGTCACAAGTTCATATTTTTCAGAGCTCATCTTACTGTATGTAATTTTTTTTTAATAATACAAAATTTTCAGAGTTCAGTGTGATATACTTAATAAGCTCCACATACATTAAAGCAGACTCAACAGAAAGTTATCTACACTTGTGTGAAATGCTTAATACTAAGACTTCCTTAGTACAACACCACAGAGGCCAGTGATTACCTTATTACATTTAGGCCTTGTTCCCATTCTCTTCAAAGTAAGTTGAAACAGACACCATGACAAACTGAACTGTTCATGTTTTTCAAGGCTTTTTGTAGGCTGTCTTGTAAGAGCAAAGGTTACCACCCTGGCTAAACAAAAGCCCTGTGCCTGCAGCAATATTCAAGCCTCTATTCGACTGGATGCTATAAATCACCCTTTGAACCTCAAACATCCAGGAGACATCCAAAGGAATTTCAGCTTAATGGAGAGAGTTTAAGCCACAGTCACCTTTAATTGGTGCATACAAGCATTGTTCTCTGTCTTTTTAGCAGTCATCTATTCAAAACTTAACGTCTGTGGTGACCTCAGAGACCCACTCAACAATGTTGGCTAAAAAGTAGAATTAATTTAACTTTGATGCATCTGAGACGTGATTATTTATCCTGCCTGTATAAAAACCCTTGAGAACAGCGTTCGGGATACAAGCTGTGGTGTGTGTGTGCATGTGCATGCATATGTGTATATGTGGGTGTTTCTTTAAGTCATAGGAGTTCACATTCAATAGTCAGTTTTACCATGACCTAAGTTCCAGAAGTTTGGCAAGGGGAAAATAAAGAAACAGTGTGTCCAAGGACAAGAAGCCCATACGACTCGGCTGAATGTGCCGTCCATCCCTGGTATGTACAATTCAAAACAGGAAACAATAGCTTTCTGGAAACTGTTTACTTCAATCCAGTGCAATTTATATGGGGAACAGAGAAGTGATAGATCATGTTTTGTATAAAATGCACTGGTCAGCATGTAACATGATAAAAGATGTAGTTTAAACTACACAACATGTTATTGTCAAAGGTCTGTTTAAAAGGACACTGGTTGTTAATATGTGATAAAAATAAATAAATTATGGTTTGTTCACTAAACTGCACCATTTAGAACCTGTAATGTGTTTGCTGTATATTTTCTGGCCATTTCTTCTTCATTGTCTTCTTCTCCTCCTCCTCCTCCTCCTCCTCCTTCTTCTTCTTCTTCTTCTTCTTCTTCTTCTTCTTCTTCTTCTTCTTCTT
>JBBIGC010000131.1:12738102-12751555 GCA_037576955.1 Lepidarchus adonis
TGTGTGTGTGTGTGTGTGTGTGTGTGTGTGTGTGTGTGTGTGTGTGTGTGTGTGTGTGTGTGTGTGTGTGTGTCCTTTTAAGAGCCGTATGCTCACCTAAGTACCACCAACAGTAACTTTGGCAAAGAGACAGAATTCTTTTCTTTCATCTCTCTCATTTCAACCTCTCCCTCTCTTTCTCTCTTTCCATCCCTCTCTCCATCCCCTTCCGCTCACCTTCACTCGTCCTGAACTTTGGACCAGAGACAGGGTTCTCTCCTTTCATCTCTGGCTCTCTCTCTCTGCTCACCTTCACTCGTCCCGGGCTCCTGTGTAAAGCTCTAAAGCCCCTCAGGTGAGTCTCATAAGGACTTAATCACTGCTGGGTGACTTCAGGTGATACGCTAGACTATAAATGAACAGCAGTGGCTGCAGGCAGTTAGGTGGGGACAGTTTTTGAAGGATATTGTAATAACAAACCAGCAAAATCAATCTACTGCCTAGTTTGGAAGGACAACCTGTAAGACAATAAAGCCCAGCAGGGAAAACATTTAATTGCCAAGTTCAGCTAACAAATATGTATGACTCAGATACTACTGTTTCCATAAAACATGTTTGCAAGATCAAAGCAATAGTAGATGTTAATTTTCAACTTTGTGCAGGTACAGCAAACCACCCATGGTGCACAGGGTTCTCAGAGCCAGCACAACGTTTCCTTTGCTACAGTAGCTCTTCTCTGGGCTCGAACCAGAAGAGTTAGTCCTTCTGTGGACCACTTTTGGCAGATACTGACCACTGCATACCAGGAACACTCAGTAGGACTTTGTTTTGAAGATGCTTTGACACAATCAACCAGCCATTACAATATAGCTCTTGTAAAAGTGTCTCAGATCCTTATGCTTGCCCATTTTCCCTGCTTGTAACACAACTTTAAACTGACTGTTCAATTGACTGTTCAATGTATCTCTCCATTTGACAGGTTTTATTGTAATGAGATATTGGTATTTAATTCTCCTGTCACTGGTTTTAAAATTTTGGCACACTAAAAAAGTGTGCAAAATATATTTCTGATATATATCTGTTATATTTTTATACATATAAAGCTTGTGTTTAGGCTCATTCAACAAGCTCCTCATTTACCAATACATTTCCATGGCCCCTTCATGCCAATATACATGTCTTTAGTAATTAGTGTGGGTTTATGAATGAATAAAATAATTTGAAGTGAAAGTGACTATTTGTTATTGTAAACACACCTCATCAGACAAAGTCCACCACAACAAAATGTAATCTCTGGATTGAACCCATCCACATGTAGAGCAGTGGGCAGCTATCAACAGCTCCCAGGAAGCTATATAGTAGTACAGTGCTTTGCTCAAAGGAACCTCAATAGTGCCTGGGCCAGGATCACAGGGGTTAGGTACAATGGTGGCTACAGCAGGGGTGTCGGACTCCGGTCCTGGAGACCAGTGTCCTGCACAACTTGATGATTTCCCTCCTTAGACACATCTGGTTCAAACCACCTGTTAATTGCCAGGTTTAGTGAGTGTATTTCAGGAGGGAACTGTGCTGGATACCGACCTCCAGGACCTGAGTTTGACATGTGTGGCTACAGCTAACAGTTATGCTATACTGTACACTCGTGCAAAAGTTTGGGCACCCCTTGATAAATAACAGATTTTGATGATTTTCTAATTGAAAATATGTTAACACAGTCTCTGTAGGACATTGGAATTTTTTTTTTAGCAAGCATTGATGCATAGTTGCTTTTTCTGCTATAAATTGAACAAAAAATAACAATAAAAGGAGGAGCTTTTACTTTAGAATTGCTGGAAGAGATGGTTTTTTGGTTGAATATTTGTCTGTTTTTTGTCTTCCAAATTTTGAAGTGCCTTTAACTCTGTACTGTTTGCTGTAACCAGGGAAATTGTACAGTTTTTTTAATCTGCCAAATGATTCTCACATAGTAACTACTATTTTCCCATAAGAAAGTCTGTTAAAAAATCTGTGCCCCAATTTATATCACACTTCCAAGACTCAATCCTTTCTCATACAGTAGCATTCAACCAGAAATCACCTGAAATACCATAGCAACACCCTAGCAACCATAAGAAATATCATAGCAACTGGTCAGAAACACCCTACAAACTGCAATAATGACCTAGCAACATTCTAGCAAACATCTGGATTACCACAGAAACCATCTCACAACATCCAAGACACTAGCATAGTGCACTATGCTAAGGCACCATCAGTGTGAAGTCACCGCCTCCAATGTGTTTACTGCTGTGGTATATGTTGAAGCATTAAAAAGAGCATTGCTATCTGAAGCAACATTTTCTAAATGCTTTACTGTAATATGAGACTGTTCATCCATGTTGCAGATGTTAATAAAGCACAGTGCTGTTCAATAAAGCCTCTAAGGCATCATTATTATTTTATTCTGCAACCCTACTACAATATTACTCTGTAGTTGTGGATGGACTGTTGACAAAGTCTAATCTAATTCATTGATATTCTCGGTCAACTGAATAACAGCAGCTCTTCAGTTTTCCTCACATAGTACACTAATGCATGAGCATCACCACAGTGAACATGGAAACTGTTTCAGACAGTTTCTCTATTCACTGATGTTTTTTCCAAAGTTCTAAATGCACATATTACTTCAGATATCACAATACTGTTCCTATTGTCATATACTCCCCAGTAATGCACTTTTTACAAAAGCATTTAGGTCTTTTCTTCTTGCCATCTTGCCAATTTCAGTCAACTGGACCCACTCAGCATATTTATACATCCACAGAGCAGAGCCGAATATTATGTGCTCGAATGTATCATGTTGCACACCTGTCTGGAGACATCAGCACTAGCTTTATTTATGCATGTGGGGTTTTTTTTTCCATTTGTCACCCTTCTGTATTAAGAGTTCTTATTAAATTTTCCATAAAAAATCACAATTACTACCCATGAAGATCGTGTAAAAGGGTTTTTGGTCTTGATTGTGCTAAAATTGAGGTATTATCTTGTCAACAGTACTGGTTTCTCCTGCAGTGGCATTGACTGACAATGCATGTTTGGAAAATGACCACAGCTCACCTGATGAGCGTCCAGATCAATGATGGTGGCCCTAGAGACTCCCTCCACTCTCTCGAACAGGAACTGCAGACAGAACAACATGGATTCTGCAGTTTAGAATTGAACAGGAATGAGTAAGTACAAAACAATGCTAAGGTCACAGGTTTCACTGAACAAAATCAATGTCAACAATTAGCTACATGGTAAAAACAAGCAAAATATTAGAGTTAAATATACAAAATGCACTGCAATATAAGTTTTTTTTTTAGTTTCATAAACATGAACCAACAGAGCGGAATTACCTAATTAAATGGTCTACAACTGTCTTTTAGTTTATTTTAATAAAACAAAGCGCAACATCCCTCAGCCTCCTTGGTTTGACAGAATTCTCGATTTTGTGACCTTTCAGATGGTTATCCATCAATGTTCTGTCACTACAATACCCAGCATGCTTTGCACAATACATCAAACAATGATTGTAAATCCCACTGGAATTTATGAAATGCACTGAAGAGTCCCATCAAAAATGCAGATGTGATTTCCAGCAAATCTCTTAACTCTCCTGCTTCCTTCAGCATTAGCCAGTAATGTACTTTTTCAAAATCCCATACCTCATCTGAATGGGGAGTTTCCTAGGTTTTTACAAAGAAAAGCTTTCTCCCATTAATACTGCAAAAACAACAATAATTGTATAATACACCAATCAACCAAAACTTAACCAACTGCCTAATATTGTGTAGGCCCCCTTGCTGTACTCTTGGGGTAATTTTGGTCGGCCAGCAACTCTTGGGAAGGTTCACCACTGTTCCATTTAATAATGGCTCTCACTGTGGTTCGCTAGAGTCCCATAGCTTTAGAAATGGCTTTATAACCTTTTCCAGACTGATACATCTCATTTACAATCTTTCTCATTTGTTCCTGGATTTCTTTGGATCTCAGCATGATGTTTAGCTTTTGAGAATCTTTTGGTCAACTTCACTTTGTCAGACAGGTCTTATTTAAGTGATTTCTTGACTGAGAACAGGTGTGGCAGTAATCAGGCCTGGGTGTGGCTAGAGATATTGAACTCACGTGTGATAAACCATTGTTAAGTTATCTTTTAACATGGGGCAATCACTTTGTTACACAGGGTAATGCAGGTTTGGATTTTTTTTCTCCCTTAATAATAAAATCATTCACTTAAAAATTACATTTTGTGTTTACTTGTGGTGTCTTTGACTAATATTTAAACTTGTTTGATGATCTGAAACATTTAAGTGTGATAAATATGAAAAAAAAAAAAGAAATCAGGAAGGGAGCAAACAGTTTTTCACACCACTGTATCCCACCAGTGTCAATGTAATGTAATGACAGTTCCCAGTGTAATAAAATGACCAGGCTGTCAGTGTCGCATTGTTGCATTGTCCAACCCTAGTGCAACATAAATATAATGTAAAGATTCGGAAGCATATCGAAACGTGCATTTATGCATCGTTTATGCTGTTTACCTTTATAAATATGAAAAAAAAAAAGAAATCAGGAAGGGAGCAAACAGTTTTTCAAACCACTGTATCCCACCAGTGTCAATGTAATGTAATGACAGTTCCCAGTGTAATAAAATGACCAGGATGTCAGTGTCGCATTGTTGCATTGTCCAACCCTAGTGCTACATAAATATAATGTAAAGATTCAGAAGGATATCGAAACGTGCATTTATGCATCGTTTATGCTTTTTACCTTTATAGCCAGAGTGATGTCAGCGTATGCGCAGAAACCACCTCCCTTGTCACTTGAGCAGTGGTGGAAGCCTCCTCCTGAGGAAGAAAAAATGTGACTAAAATGCTAGTAGCCATTTATAGCCAGTAAAGAACACCATTACAAATACTTCTATAAAAGAGATGCTAAATCATGACAGTATTTACTTTTATTTTATCATTTTTATATATATTATAATGCAGTGCTTTCTTTTCCAAAAGGTTTATTAAATAATAGGTGGCACTTTCAGTAAGACTTCATCACATAAGAAGATTTTCCCTGCTGAATGCTCCTTGCTCAGAAATATTCGAAGGTTGTTTTTCTGCACAGCATGTTTATGATCTAAGTACAGATTTTGAAGTCTGGCAATAAAGTCTTGTGCAATACTAAAACTTGGAAAGAAAGTCAGAGTCACCAAGATGGCTGCAGAGATTCCTATATGTAATGTGCCATCTAATTTAAAGTTTAAAAAATCACAGTAATATGGTATTTAGGCCTAAATATTGTGGTAGTGCTGCATTGATGCTATTGGGGTAATTCTCATCCCTAGTAAAAACTACTAAATGGAGATGGCCACGTGCAGCTGAGCAATCAGATTTGTACTTAAAGTGTCCTTGATGCATGTTGGGTACATTCAAAACTGTACTTAAAGATATTCACTTGTGACTGTATTACTCAAGACACAGGTTAAAGCCAGTTGTAAACAGGGCCTTTGAGGCAACTTAACTAAAAAGGCCATTTTATTCCAAGTAATACTACATCATTTCTAATAGTTTTTTTTTCAAATGCCATAAAAATAAAAATTGAGACAGCAGGCTCTGATAGATAGTAACATTGTATGAAGAATGTTTCAAAATTCATTCTACTTTCCAATATAGCAGCAACATAGCATCAAAGACCTATGTAGCATATGGGTGACTGCTCAATAGCCTGCAAAGTCCAAGTGACTGAAAAGTTCTCTTTTTTAATTGCAGCACATTTATCCATTCAGGCTACGGATCCAATCTGTCCTTTCCCGACCTGTCATATTTAGCCTCATTATATGGTCATGCACGCCGCTGCCTCCTCTATGGAGACAGGCTGAGTTTTCATTAGTATTTATTGCTTGTCCGCGCAACCCCACTCGGCCGCTCACGCCTTTCAATTACCACCCAACATCTTGCGAGGAGAGAGGAAAGGAAATCTATGGACACCCGAAGCGTAGAAATCAACGTCCTAGCACTGACTATTTAAAATAATGTTTATGAATGCCAATGCAGCTTCGTCTGATCTATCAGCAGTAATGTGAGGAAGTGGCTGAGTTAGCACAAGCCATTGTGACAGAGTTTCACTCTCAGCAGTCAGAAATGAGGGTGTGAGTGGATTAGTGATGCATAACACGCACACACATGCACACACAACTGCTGTAGACACAATTGTGGTAGAACACAAGAAGTCCAATAAATAAATAAATAAACACACAAATATTTGGATAAATATTTACAACTCACCTACATTTATTGCCCACCCTCTGTCAATGGCAAGCTTTCCAGCCTAAAAAACAACACATAAACTGTTAAAAGAAAACATTTCAAGCATAAAGTGTTTTAAGAGAGTTGGGCTCTTGGCTGCGTTATGATGCAATCTTACCACAGGGTCTGAAACATTGTAAGTTGTTATACCTGAACCCAGAGTTATGACAGTCCTGAAATGGAGTTTTAAATGTTTTCAAGTGCCCGAGACTCATATTTCATAGTTCTGAGTTTTATTACACCCTTGGCTTATGCAAGCCAAGTTGTTAAGAGCCTCCTGTGGAAAAGTAAATGTTTATTTAGGGGTTTGGTATGCGTATGTGTGTTTGGGATTTTCTTGGATAATTTGGTGTCATTTTGTGTGGGTTTTGGGATGGACAGCTGGGCTCACCGTCATTGTGCTTATTGCGCTGCGCAGTGACTTCGGTGAGCTCAATGAGAATACCAATGAGAATGAGAATACCAGTGCTGGTAGCCATGTCAATGTTCCCCAGCATAACAGCAGAATCTGTTGATGATCATATGAGTCAGTTTGGTTCTAAAGTTCTCATAGTTATTTATACTATAGCACCTGTAAAAACTAAAAAGATCTCTGGTAAACAAAAAGCACCATGGAAAAAATATATAAGGGTTGCAAATTAAAAGAGAGAATACAGAAAGGCAGAACATAAATGGAGAAAAAATAAGCTACAGATTGGCTTTTGACATTTTTAAACAATGTCTTTATAATTGTAATGCTGAATTAAGGAGGGCCAGACAATCACATCTCTTGAACATCATTAATAAGAACATGACACTCATGCCCTGTTTGCTACTGTGGATGCTCTAACAAATCCCACTGTGCAGTTCCCTCTAAAGTTTCTATCAACTAAAAAGTGTAATGAATTTGCATCTTTTTTCAATTTCAAAATTTTAAATATCAGACAAAACATTAGCTCCACTCAATCATGCAGTGAATTAAAATGTATTTTTGAGGAATTCTTGAGGAAGTTGTGCTGCATCGACTTGGTGTCGGGACACTCTGCCCACAAATTTTTTTAATTTTTTTCAGCTTCATTGCATATGACAAATTGTGACCAGTTCTCTTATCTCATGTATGTTCCAAAAAAGCACTAAAGACCGCTGTTATCAAGTCACTCCTGAAAAGGAAAAACATGAATGTGTCCGCTCTCAATAATTATAGGCTGATTTCAAATATCCATTTCATAGGCAAAGTTATTGAGAAAGTGTACAATTGGATTACTGCTTACTTAAATCTAAATGGCTTCCTTGATGACTTTCAGTCTGGCTTTCGCCACCATCACAGCACTGAAACGGCTCTCGCAATGATATTAAATGACATCTGTCTAAATACAGATGCAAGTAAAATAACTGTGTTAGTGATGCTAGACCTCAGTGCAGAATTTAACACGGGAGATCATAAAATACTGCTAGACAGATTAGAAAATTGGGTCTGGTTCTCAGGAACGGCCCTCAGATGGTTCCCAACATACTTAGAAGGCAGGGAATATTTTGTCTCTATTGACAATTACAAATCAATAAATATGGAGTCCCACAAGGATAAACATGGGATATGGAGTCCCACAAGGATAAATTTTTGGGCCCCTTCTGTTTGATTTACACATGCTTCCTCTTTACCAAATTCTCCAAGAATTCAAACTGTCTTATCATAGCTATGCAGATGACACTCAGGTCTATCTAACTCAGATCTAAGTAGCGTGATTGTGTCTTAGTCAGTACTGTACAGTAATGGTATTGTTTTTTGTTTTTCTTCTTTAGTTTGTTTGTTTCTACATGAAAATAATCTTTCTCAGTTTATCTGACCAGTTCCATTACTGATAAATACATTCATCTAGAGTACTGTCTCAAATGCACACTGTGTGAGATGCACAGGGAAACTTGTATGCATGTCTACACTTGCACACAGGTGCTGGCGTTGCTGCCTGATCTGTGTGGATGTGCATGAAGTTCTGTTATGGTTCTATGTGACTTGTATACTAACATCTGGTGGACCCGGCCCTATCAGCAAGAGCATTCACACAAATTTAAACTTTAAAAAACTCCACAAAAACCCCAGTAAGTTCTTGGGTGCAATAATTTATTGCAGATGGCACAAAAGACTGTAAAATCAAGTGCTGTGGTCAGATGAGTCCACATTTCAGCTTGTTTTGGGAAAAAAACAATAGGTGTTGAGTTTTCTCCAAAATGAAAACTACCATGCAGATTACTATTAACTACAGGGAACATATATAGACACTTGTAATAGTATAGCAACAGTGCCAATGGCATCTATGCTAACATATCCTGGTAGTTCAGGAAGACACATGTTGCAATAGGGTGATGTCACTTCTCCTAGGACACCCATACTTACTTCAGCAGGACAATGACAGACCACTGCACAGCCTGCTGCCAGTACAGATCTATCTCCTATTAAAAATGTATGGTGCATCATGAAGAGGAAAACCAGACAACAGCAACCACAGACCGTGCAGAAGAAGTCTTATCAGGCAAGAATGGACAATAATTACAAATACGGAACTATTTAAATTAGTATTCCCAGTTCCAAAACGATAACTTTGCAATTGCAAATGTTATTAAAAGGAATAAATATGAATAAATGTGAAAAAGGAAAAATGGTAAAAATGCCTCTGTTATGTTGTGTGGTGTGGTGTCAAAATCATATTCTTAACTACAAAATATAATTAAGGTGGTCAGTAAAATTACTCAAAATATGCTAAATAAATGTTCACATGAGTTAATATATCAGATTTTTGTTTTCATTGCGGAATGGAAAATATCCCAAATTTTCTAGAAATGAGGTTCGCATGTGACCTTTTAGATTTAGATGGTACTCTGGTCTGAGAGCAGCTCACCAACCAGAGGCGTCCAGGTCCATCTAATCCATATACAGCACATTAACACTTACAGCAGGAGAGGGGGAGAAGAGCCCTCACACACTTTACACAGCAACCAAACACACCCCCCACACACATGCATCCTTATCAAGTGTTCTCCCCTGGGTCCTGAGGCATGGCTTTGCATAAAGAAAAGGTTATCTATTGGCCCCTAGGAGGCACATCTCCTTCAGTCTATTTTATTCTCTCTATATGTCTCTGTCTCTTTCTGTCGCTCTCTCTCTCTCTCTCTCTCTCAAGCCCAGGTACATAGGAAGGTAGAGCATCCCATGTAAAATTTCCATGCCCAATCTGGCCCAGGTTAACAACTGCATCAGTACTGTTAACAGACAAGGTACAGGTGGAAATTGGGCTACAGTTGCTAGAAGGAGGAAGTCATGAAGTGAACATTGGCAGTATGATGGAGAGAAAGAAGATTCATGTCTTATGTGTGTAAGAGATCAAAGGCCAGGTGTATCAGAATCATGACGTGGATGGGAGAAGAAATATCGATTGGCTAGAAAGAGGGACCAAGCTGGGAGAGACGTGTAGCAGGGTAGGATGATAAAAGATAGTGGTAGAAACATACCCACAAGCTAGGACAGTGTGTTAAGGAGATGGAAGGAGTACTTTAAGGGGCTGATGAATGAAGAGAATGAGAGAAAGAAAGTTGCATGATGTGGCAATAATGAACCAGTGCAGCAGTTTAGCAGGGTAGAGGTAAGGATGGTTATAAATCGAATAAAAAATGGAAAGAGCCAGATGACATACCTATAGACGCATAGAGGTGTTGGAGAAATGGTACTTGAGTTTTTAACCAGATTGTGTGTCTTGGAAAGTGAAGGATGCCAGAAGAGTGGAGAAGAAGTGCACTGGTAATGATTTTCAATAATAAGGGTGATGTGCATGGTTGTAGTAACTAAAGAAAGATTAAGATGGTCAGCCACAGTGTGAAGCTATGGGAAAGAGTAGTGAAAGCTGGGGTAAAAAATAAGGTGAAGATTTGTGAGCAGCAGTATGGTTTTACTACAGAATCAATATTTACTCTAAGGATGTTGATGGAGAACTATAGGGAAGGTCAGAAGGAGTTGCACAGTGTCTTTGTGATCAGAAGTGAAAAAGAAATATGTAAGAGTGGCACAGGATATGTATGAGGGCAGTATTAAAGTGGTGACGTCTTAAGTAGACAGTAGTGAGACCAGCTATGTTACAGTATATGGGTTGGCACTTACAGAATGACAGAGGACAAAACTGGAGGTGGGTGAGTTAAAGAAGCTGAGATTTGCATTGGGTTTGGTGCGTTAAAATTGCCTCCACCATAGCTCGCTGTAATAACCAGTCCTGTGCTTAAATGCTAGCTGTGAACATTCTTTTACAAGTGTAGCCGCTTAAAATTTCTCCTCCCATCCGGCTGCCTTCCGGCTGTCAACCAAAAAGGTAGTGCCCCTCTTCTTCTAGAGGTGTGTCTATATTTCACTCTAAATCCACACATTCATTCACTTGCTGGGTAATACCATTCGATGGCGCTTTCTTTATAAAAACAGATCACATTTGAAAGGTTGATTGTTTTTCCAGCAAACATCTTTTATATGACTTAAAAATTTAGTGCACACGTTTGAATTTAAGCTTGATTTTCTTTAATCAACAAAATGTCAAAATAATGACATTACACCACTAACAAATGTCCCTTCAAAATAGAAACAGTCTATAGGCTTTTGATATTTGGTCTCTTTTTGACAGAATTGGCAGAGTTCATTTAAATTGTTAGATTTTCTGGCAGTAAACCGGATTTTAAGCATAGCCCACAAATTTTCAATAGGATTCAGTTTGTTGGCTTTGGGAAGGCCACTCTTAAAGCTTTGTTTGCCTGCTTTATCCATTCCAAAACCAGTTTGGATGTGTTAGGATATTTGTCTCAGTTTCAACTGTCCAGCCATCACCTAGTGGAGCCAGCTCATTTGCATCTGAATAGTGTAACAGTGAGAACTGCATTCTTTGAACACGTGTGTGTACCACCTCCATTCACCACCACCCCACTGCAGGTGAGGATTATCAACTCCCAAACACCTACAAATTCTTTAATCAGTCAACATCTATCAACAATCAAAGTCTGGACAGGTGAGGATCGTCAACTCTGGCAAGAGCCTCTGCAGAGATGTTAATGACTTTCACACATTCAGTTGACCCCCCACCCATTTTCTGTGAATGTGCAGCTGTCAGCAGCCTTTCAGACTATCAGACAAACAGAATGAAAGAAAACACAGTGGACTGCTTGATTTTTTTATTCAAGACAAACAGAATAAAAAAAAACACAGTGGACTACCACACATTACAGAACCATTTCCATGTCCACCTTTGTTCTCCACAATAAGACGTATAACTCTATTTAGCCCTGTAATTAATCTGTTGCAGACATCTTGGGTCAGTCTTCTTTCCCAAAAGCACTGTATAGCTTGTACAAGCTCCTTCTTTGTGTCTGCCTTAGCTTCCTTGCGGATGTAGTTTTTCATCATGTGCCATACAAGCTCGATGGGATTCAGATCTGGAGATTCTGGTGGAGTCTTTACCCAGTTGATTCCCATTAAAGATATAAATGCAGCAGAAGCAGTGTGCTTTGGGTCATTGTCCTGCAGGAAACGATGATTTGACCCAAAGTGTCTCAATATGTGCAGCAGCCTTTTTAATAATGCTGTTCTGAAAGTACTCTTTGTCCATGATTCCCTCAAAAATGACAAATGGTCCAGGGCCGTGTCGGGAAATCATCCCCCAGACATGGAGTTTAAGAGGATGTTTGGGCATTGGTTTGGCAACCACACGGTCCTTCCTCTTAAAACTAAGCCTGGCAGAGTGTTCCAGAGAAACAGATGTTTCATCTGTGAACAACATGTTGTTCCATGTTTCCCCAGACTCAAGCCACTCAAGCGCTTGCCTGGTATCCTTGTTGCGGTCTTTTATCATCAGTGTAAAGCGAGTCTTGTCGTATTTACAACCAAGCTTTCTGCGGGCACGACGCACAGTGGTTAGACTGAGTTGAACTCCAAAATCAGCTTCAATCTTTTGCTTTACATCTTGGGAACTCATTTCATCATTAGCTTTTGTTAGGTCATCAATGGCAACCAGAATGTTACTGTGGAAGTGAAAGACAAAAACCATTACAAAAATGCAAAAGTAAAACTTTTATATACGTATACTGTATGAATGCATTATTTAGGTTTTGCTATATTTGCTATATATGTTAAGTTCTTATTACTGTATGTAGGCCACATAAAGGAACAAATTAAGCATTTTATCTATTTCAAAATGCACACTGTTGTGTGTTTCTTTGCTCCAATGACACACTTACTCATTAAGTTTCCTTGGACATGAACGGCCAGGTTTTTTCTCCTTGAAGTGATATTGTAGTGCTCTCCTTGTAACTTTGATGCCCAAGCTTGCAAAATGTTGTTGGATTTCCAATGTTGATTTTCCATTTGCTCGCATGAGACGAACCTCTTCAGACCTGTCCATGTTAATGCGCGTCATCTCCGTTATACAGTATGGTACACCACAATACAATATGTGTCACTTGTATTCCTCTGGTTTTTTAGAGTTGTAGTAGGCTATCTGTCTGTGTATACTGTATAGTACTACATTGTAAGTGGGTGTGTACTGTAAGTGGGTGTGTTCTAACATGCATTTGTGATTGGTTACGGCACTGTATGCTCCAACTTGATTAGCCAATAGCATCTTACAGTAGATGCAAAGACATTGTCTATTTACATATAAATAGAAGACTGCTCTAGCTCAGTGACCATTTGACCTAACTTGAGAAGACACATTTCTAAACCTTTCTATGATTTTCTACACTTTGCACACTGCTGTGGGAGGGGGGGGTCTTTTGGCAAGTGATTCTAGGTCAGAGAGGAGCTTTAAGTCAGTTTGTCCTGACTGTGTCCACGTCAAATCACACCCATCACTTTTAAATAGTAAGCATGGAAAACAAAAAAGTGCATTCCACAGCCTGTCAGCCACGACTTACGCTGGAACCAACTCCTGCAAAAAGACCTGTTGTAGCTTTAACTTTCTCCTTAGTCGGCTTTGTCTGGTCCTAGCTCCTTAACTTGAAAATTTTCCGCCATCTTCTCGCAAAAGGAAAATCCAATAATGATTTAACCAATAATGATTTAACCGAATTTGGTGGAAGTTGCACCTCAATACTTATTCCCGCCATCCTCACTGACTAACTGACCTGAGAACAATACAGAACGTTCTTCTTCTTCT
>JBBIGC010000131.1:12751655-12773096 GCA_037576955.1 Lepidarchus adonis
CCAAACCATGACACTCCCACCACCATGCTTGACTGTAGGCAAGACACACTTGTCTTTGTATTCCTCACCTGGTTGCCACCACACACGCTTTACACCATCTGAACCAAGTAAGTTTATCATGTTCTCATCAGACCACAGGACATGAGCAACAATTATTTTGTTCAAATCCTTAGAGACTTCTTTGCCATGAGGTGTTATGTTTAACTCAGTGATCATATGAGAGAGCGATATATATTATATATGTGGGCTGATGAGTATGATTTCATAACTGGGGGTATTAAAACTGTACAACTCTATCGCAATCAAAATTTTGATGGCTTTGTATGAGAGACCGATCATAGTATATTCTATTAGTATCCATTATGTATTAGTTACATTTTTTGCACACTATTTATTGTGGAAGTATGTGGTTTGGGATGCAGCCTTTGGCTTCTCCATTCTACATCTGCAAGCACTGTTAATTTACTGTGTTTTCTTTAACATTTCTTTAACTTTTAATGCTTAATCAGTGACAACAGCCTGCCTCAACTTTCTATATCTGGGCTGCAAGTCAGAACCTAGCAGATCACACTGCAAGACACACTAAACCATGGATGGGTTTGATCTAGACCAAAACTAGCCCATTTGTTTGGATGATATTTTGGTCCTTTGGTTCAGACCTTGGTCCCCGGTGCTTTTAACACCTGATCTTTTAGTTCAGATCAAAATGAAGAGTCTGAAAGCCCAAACAAGGCACCAAACAACAGCATCAAAGTCAGAAAGTATTTGGGTAAAATTATCCAACTAGCAGATTGTTTGTGTGCCTCCTTTGGGTGGAAGAAGAGCTGTGAAAAGCCTAGATTTATCTGGGTTCTGGAGGTACATCTAGCAGCAGATGATGACTTTTTTTTAGCTACTTGAAAATGAATAATAACAATGGATTGAATAAAGTAATTTCGTGCTGTGTGCTAGTTACTCAATCCTCTGGATGCACTTCTGGCAGAAATGTATATGCTATTTTTATGTTCACCTTTGGGAGGCTATGCATTTTGTAGATATATTTCTATCTAAATTTTGCCCATCCTTGACAGCACACTCTTCCTCAGCACTCCTAGACTCATGCTGACTTCTTCCATCACATCTGAGTGAGAGTAGTGTGTTTAGAGCAGCCTCTCTTTCTCACAGTCTGCTCTGCAGCTCAGACTAACCACTGCACGCACAGCCTCAGCGATCAGAGCACTGCCAGGCGGCTCTCTGCAGGCAGGCCAGGCTGGCAGTCAATTAGCAGCACGGGAGGCTAGCGAGAGCAACCTGACGGGTAGGTAATTACACACTTAGCTCGAGAGACAGAGCAAAAGTCCTCACAATCTCAAACACAGGCCCAAAGAGCCTCATAGGACCCAGGTGTACCAGGGGGAGAATCTAGGTAGTTGTTTCATTATTTTCTTTTCTCAATTGTGCAGCATGGCAAACAATTTAGCTCAAAGTTTTCAATCGTATTTTCAGTGTTTTGATGAAACATTTAATTTTAAAATGTTTAAGTCATACTGACCAACCTATTTAAATAAAATAATAGTTATAGTTGGCAGAAATAATGATTATTTGTATAAATAAACATGTATGAAACCAAATATATGTGGGTGATCCTCTTAATTATTGAGCTAAGGTGCGCCACACCTAATGCTAACACTGGTGTATACTGTATAAAATCAAACACACAGTGATGCAACATACACAAACAACGACAGTAGAATGGTAAAATGGACTACATCTACCCTGCTGAGCAGTACGTGACTAGAAACAACAGCAGCTCAACATAAAAGTGTGGGCCACATTTCAGCACAAACTGCATAATGTTACCTGGCATTTGTTTTCATTGACGCTTTTTTGATAAAAAAAATTCAAATTTAATGGAGTTGCACTACTTCAGTGAATCCTTCAGGGCCTTCACTATCACAGGTGCTCAGAAATGTTCAAACCGTCTGTTTTATTCCAGGCGGCCAATGCTTCTGTCAGCGAGGGGCCCAAAATGGTACTTCACATATGCTTTCCCTTACCCCAAAGCATTCTTTTTCCTAACAAAACCCTAAATAATGCCCCATGGAGTTTTTTTTACACCATGTAACAGAGGCAGAAAACTGCCATCCTGGATGATGATGAACATTAAAGTATCACTGGGTTCTCAAAATCTACTACATGGAAGATTAAGAATAATTACATTTCCGATTTGCTTTGAAAAGGCAACATTACCGAACATTATCACTAGTGTTACACTGAGGTAAAATCACATTTTAGAACTGTGAATTTATTGCAGTTGGGCAACAAAGTTTTTTTTAAACTTGTTTAAATTTTCAACTTTGTAATTAAGCTTAGAATTACCATGAAATATGAACACATTTTAAAAAAGGAATCAGAACCAATAAAATAAAGCCATGGTATTTAAATGTTTCTGTAAAATTACGAAATTAAAAGTACGTTCAGTAAAGGTAAATACAATAAGGTTCTTGACCAAGACAAAATTAAATGAAAAGCCTAAATAAAAATAATGATAAAATAAAAGTAGTCAAAGCTACATTTACAAGAGCATTTAGGATAGCAGGCATGCAAGCCTAAATTGTTGCTGTTGTTTTTATGTTTAAGGCATATCCTGAGGACAGGATCAATTTGCTATGGAACATAAAGCAAGACACTCAACAAGGCAGTAAATTTAAAAGCAGTCATTGCTTCTCTAGAGATTTTACAGCGTATAACAAAAAACCTGGAGGGAATCTACAGCAAATCTCTGAGCTCTGGGGAGGGAGAAAAAATGATTTTATTGCAAGTCATTACTGGTCAGCTGGCATTTTCAAATGATGCAAAAATAAATAAACCAATAAAGAACAAAACTTGAGAAACAAGGTCAAAAACATCAAATATATCAATGTTGACATAGACATTTAAAAACCCTTCCTAGTTCAGAACTAGAACCAGACCAATATATCTGTGGGCTAATAGCTTTTCAGTAAGTGTCAGGGATCTTTTTCCTCCATTTGTTAAGGTCATGTTTAAGCCTCAGATGAATTATTCCTGAGCTTGGAACCACACCATACCACCTCATGTAAAAAGTGTCACAATGTTTTGGGAATTAGGGACGACCAGCGTTCAAATTCATATTTACTAAAGACTGATTCACTGCATATGGGATTGAATCACGATCTTTCTTTTTGCTGTTTGCTCTCTAACACCCCTTGTGATTTCTATTGTGTCTTTGTTACATGTTCTATAATTATTTTTAGTTTGGAACTATACTTAAGGCCCTATATGCAAAATTCCCTTTTATAGCTTCAAGAAAGGTAACAAATGTGGAAAACTTGTATATTTGAATAGAATATTTCTGAACCCACAGAAAGCACAGATGCGTTTCAGGAAGTGTGCAGAAGTAATGAGTACAATAAATATTTAGTCTTAAACACTGTCTAGCTCCCTTTAACTTGGACTCAGCACATCATAGCTGAATTCTTTAAGGAGGAAAGCTAGTTTATTATATTTCAAAATTATATTTTATTAGAGTTTCTGAGACCCTTCTTGTTTGACATGGCGGATGACTGGGAAATTTCTGAGTGCTCAGCAATATCAGCTGCAATTTGTGATGTTACAATCTCATTGACATTTGCTTTATCATTAGAGAAGAACTGACTTGAATATAAATGCAAAATTCATCTTTTATACACCGATTAAAATATGTGATCTTCAGGAACACCTTTGGATTCTGACATTTGGTTTTGAAATACATACTGCTCACTCATGTGTACTGTAGATGTGTGCATGTTTGCATATGGCTTTTTGGCACTTACCATGATAGTGCCTCCTGTCTGGGTGCGTAATGGCCTCAGCACTTTCCGTTGCACCAAAAAGTTGGGCAGAAATATGAGGGGAGGAATTTCTGTGATGGTAGCCACCACCAAAGACCACTGCAGACAGATAACAGCACATACATTTTCAGGATAAAAAAGGATATCAGGACTTTTTATCACCACTTTTATCACAACTGTGTCAAGAAAACATAGTAAACAACAACAAAGGAGGGACAATAATGCACCAGTGAGACAAAAATCAAAGCAGAACACAAGCGTTAAAGCTTAACGTTAACATCCTGGGCCCGGTTCCCCAAAAGCATCACTGTGTTAAGGTCACAATAACCCTTAGAAGTCTAAAGTTATGCATTAGCAGGTTTGAGTTTGCACTCCCATATCTGTTTTGGTTTGATTTAATTGTCAATAAATAAGAAGATCAGGCCTGCAAATGCAAAATATCTTTTCATCAAGTTCAAATCATATAATGTCGTCTGTTCTACTTACAAATACAAATGCACATTATTAAAAGAGGAATAACTGTGACTTCTAAAGGTTCATTTTAGGACTAACATCTATGCTACAGCACTTCTGGGCTGCTTACTCACAGTCAGGTAAAAATCCCAGTTTCCCAGTTACACTTACTCCATGTCAATAACATAAACCGGTGGCAAAATGTTAAAGCATAGTAAAAAATCACTACTAATGTATATAACACATTACAAAAAGAAGAGTAAAGCAAATGTATGCGGTCACAGTAGAGCTGATATACCTCTCTCGAGCCTTCCATGATATCGTTCTGCATGCAGAAAGAGAATAAATACACAGAGGCATTTAAACGAGTGATGGAACTCCTCCAACTAATGGAAGTGACACTTTCTAGAAGATTTAATGTGACAGAAGTTGCCCTGCCTTCACTCATAGTGCCTTATGGAGTAGTTTGGTCATTAAATTTACACAGAATTTCGCCTATTACTCCATGATTGATATCTAAAGTTTGCTTCTTTAGTTTTGCTCTGGAGTTACAAGGGTAAGGAGCTTGTACACTACCAACTGGCATCATGTTAACTGCATGTCTAAAATATTATGCCAGTTCCCTTAACCTTGTCCAGTTGTAACACCCACCCAAAAAGACTAGCTTGTGCAGTTTTTGACACTGTATAACATATTGTTATTGATACAAATGGACAAAAGTATGAAATGAAACACTGAATGTTACTCCTGTTTCAAGTTATGCAAAAAAACACTTAAGCAGTTGGGGCAACCGTGGCCTAAAGGACAGAGAAGCAGGTTTGTGACTGAAGGGAATGGTGACAGGTTCGATTTCCTGAAACAGCAGGTAAAATGTTGACGAGGAGAGTGAACGTACCTCTACACCCTTGAGCAAGGCACCTAACCCAAACTGCTCCCTGGATGCTGCAGCATATACAGTATACAGTAATACCTCTTACATCCGCGTGTTTACGGCTCATTTTTGTGGCAAGGGATTAGCTACGAAGCTTTGTAGTGTATGCGTGATGTCGCGGTTCATCTTCCCGCATCTGACTTCAACACGTGCATTTAAGTGACCTCCATGACTTTTTCTGTTTTTTACAGTTTCTTATAAAAACCTTCAAGATGCCTAAACGTCCCACACATTAACTCCTAAGTGTCAGAAGGTGGTTAAACGGTAATTTTGAAAACAGCTACTAGAGTTAGACTTGTGAATGAATGGCGTGAATGAAAGCACCAAACGCTCTATGAAAATGTTTCAATCAAAAATTAAAGTGTATTGTGAGCATGAATGGGGTCATTTTTAATGTTTAAATTCTAAAAATAAGCATTTATTAGCATTTACTGACTGCCTCACATCTGTGAAACCTTGTCATTTGCGACGGGTTTGGGAACATAACCTTGCGGATGTATGGGGTACTACAGTATATATGAAAAGGTAGTAGTTTACTTTAGTTGCAGCTCTGTTTGAAGCAAATGTGGGATGATTTAGGTGTGACATTAGTACAATGCTAAGCGGTGGTATATTCATTTTCTAATCCTGTTAAATAGAAAGGCTTTTATTCATTAATGTTCACTTGTCAGCCTTCACACAGACGACACAGACAGCATGGCGAAACACACTGAACGAGACATGCATCAACAAACAGTGAGGCGAAAAGGCAGCGAAAAAGGGCCGGCCTCACGCTGACCCTGGGCATGCACATTCCAGTTTCAATTGGTAGCTGCAGAGCCATTAAGAAGTCCCTTAACTTAGCCTTCTTGCAGAGATATGGCAGAAGGGCAGTTGAGTCATGCTTGAAAAAAAAGAAAGGAAAGCGACTTGGCTCAGGTCTATCTGCAGGGGGACTGTGACCTGATTGATTTGGATGGAAATCAGTGTCTCCTCAGGGTAACCCAGTGCATTTTAATTGCGCACGCTTTCGGCCTGTCATTGTTCTAACATTCACGAGGGAAAATGCCACACACAGAGAGAGAGAGGAATACACACAGGCAACAGAAATCGCCTTACAAGTAACATTACATAGGGAATTTAACTATTGGCTCAAAAAAGGATTACTGGTAAAAAAATGTAACAAATTACCATTTTGAGCCTCAGGATGATTTTGCAATTTTCATATTTGGTTGTCAAAACTATTTGTTTCATAACTCACATGCCCCAATATTTTGCTGCATCTGTAAAACCCCATACAAGTAAAAACATCTTAATAGTCAATATCTCAACATGAGTCAATGTGTATGCAAAAACCTGTACTATTCATGAAGATATTGGTCATTTAAGCTGGAAATGGCTATATATAGTCATTTTATAAATACGAAGAATTTGGAATCATTTGTTATCAACAAGGTAGGTCTGAATGACACAGACTCCAAAGAAAGCGGACTGTTTTTACAAGGATATACCAATGCTGGAAAGGTACATTAATCAGTACTTCATCAGTACTGATTTGCATCAAATGTGCATTCAATAAAGCAGTGCCCTATACAGTATGTACACTTACATTGATGCAGACTCAGCTCGGCCTATTCCTTGAGTTACACACATGGAACCATCAAGAGTGGCTGCTTTTGTTAGATGCAAAAAGGGTGATATTCATATGTGAGTAAAAATAAAATATCTGAATATCATCCTCACTGCCTATAAAACTTGACATCTTTAAGTTGCATTATGCTTGTGATCGTGATTGAGCCTCTTGAACAAATGACTTCATTTTAAAATAAACTATGAATGTGACACATGAAGAGCCTATATGTTGGAAAGGTAAACATGGTTTCTTGCCCGATTATTATTATTACAGAGGCGTGGACTATGAGTAAGACCGTAGAGTGCAACAATTTGCATCCCTCCCGTGTGAAACAAGGTTTTGTTTGTCCAGCTAATTTCAATCTAGCACTGACAAACAGATGTCTAGGCTGGACAGTGAGAAAATATTTGGACTTTCAGAGAAAAATGTATACAGGAGATTCAAGAAAGTGTGACGTTCATGTTATTTCTTCACTTAAAGTCATTTCCTATTCTTCTCAAGCGATGAACGGCATTACACTCTCTGACAGGGTGCGTGTCATGCAAGAATTATCCTAACAAGTAGGAAAAAGCTTTATAGTTTCAAATTTGTGTGAAAGTCATACATTTTAAGTATTAATTCAAAGTATCTAACTAGCATTAGTTTCAATAACATGTGTGGTTAAACACTGGAATTCCTAAAAACAATGAAAATTCTCTTAAGGAGCTCCCCCCATTACCCGTCCACAAGCCCCAACAAATCTGCCCCCTTCATCAGCTTCATTGGCCCGCTTTTATTAATATATAATATACTGTATATATTATATATAAATATAATATATACAGTATATAATGCAGCCTTTAGGTTTTCAGTAAAGGGAAATGCCTCAACATTGACCAACACAGTGTCCATGGCATTTGGGTGATACAGATGCAGATTAGGCCTGAAAACATCTTAATCTTTCTTTAGTTACTCATTGGCTCATTTTGCCATCCATTTCCACCAGTTAATTAACAGAACTGAATAAAATTTGCGACAGCTGCTGTACCTTGAGCCTGTTCAGGTAGCGCTTAGTGTGAACCACCAACAGATCTTCCTCACTGGCCTCCCGTGCTGGCACTATCGTTTCATCTGTGATAAACTGTTCCTCTGTGGACAAACCAGAGAGAGATTTCTGTTTAAAAGCATATGTTAAAGGGTCTGGAGAAACATACCATAATGGTGTAGTTACATAAGTAATTACATTCACTAATTAGCCATAACATTAAAACCACATGCCCTAATATTGTGTAGGCCTCCGTTTCGCAACCAAAACAGCTCTGACCCATTGAGGTAGAGGCTCCACATGATCTCTGAAGGTATGCTGTGGTTTCCGGCACCAAGATATCATCAGCAAATATGAGATATGTTAGTTTTGAGGGGAGACCTCAAAGGATGGGGCTAGTTCATCTAACACAACCCACAGACGTCAGGTCCAATTGAGATCTATGGCCTGTTGCAGCCATGTCAACTCCTTGAGCTCTCAGTCATCTTACACCACTCCTGACCAGTTAGGGCCCATTATCCCACTGAAAGAGGTCACTGTCTTTAGGGAATACTGTTTAAGGGGTTTACTTGTAGATGTAGGTGGTAAATGTTAAATAAACATCTACCTGAATGCTAGGACTCAAGTATCCCAGCAGAACATTCTTTCAGCAATTCATTCATTCAGCAATTCATTCATTCAAATTTACACTGTTATACAAACTATACACTGACTACTTTACATTGTATCAGTGTCATATCTTTAGTTGTTCCATGAAAATATATAATACAATATTTACAAAAATGTTAGGGGTGTACTCACTTTTGTGAGAAACTATATGTGTGCTACAGTATCTCTTCAGAAAAGGTGGGCTAGCCTCCCTAGCTACACTCCACAAGCATCACTTACCTCCTTGTAAGAGTTGCTTAAATCCTTATGTTTAAACTTCCATCTTCCAACACATTAACTTTAAGAACTGACAGTTCATTTGCTGGCTAAACTATGCAACCCCTTGACAAGTATCATATTAATGAGATAAACACTTCACCTGTTAGTGGGTTTAATACTCTGGCTCATCAGTGAAATTTTTATGAATGACATTGAATTTAAATTTAGCTTCAGTCTGCACTTCCAATTCTTCCCATTTGTTTTAATATTAAATAAAAAAGTTATTAAAAAAACAAACAAAAACCACTCAACTTTCCATTGCAAAAAATTCTCTTCTCCATACAAGAATATAAAATAAAACCCAATTCATCCATTTTCACCTTTCATACTCATGGCCTCTATGGGTTAATGGATGTGACCTGTTATTAAATATGAAATTACTCTTTCCCTAAAGTTTCCAAACAAACACAGCATACACAGCTCGTCTCTAAAGTTGTCTCTAAACTGACTTGAAAAGGTGGTAATGATTTTGATGGTATGGTGCTATGCTGATAAATGAGTCCATGAAGAGATGAGGCCTCAGTGCTGAGGGGTTTATCTGAAGTACTGCCAGAGTTGCACCCTTCTTCTGACCTTGCGCTCAAAGCTGGAGGATTTTACCTGCTCCCTTTGCCTCTACCACTGGGGTTCGGCATCTCTCATTATCTCTGCCTGGCCTCTCTTGCTCCATCCATCCCTTTAACTCTCCCTCCTTCCATAGGACAACCACTTCCCTGACAACCCCCCTGGAATTTAGAGTCAAAACTGTTGTCATGTACACAGACCTACACTGTCCCTTTTATCAGCCCAATGGGCAGTGGTGTGAAAAAGTGTTTCTTTTTCCATGTTTGTCACACTTAAATGTTTCAGTTCATCAAACAAATCAAAATATTAGTCAAAGACAAAAAAGTAAACACAAAATGCAGTTTTTACGAGTAGGATTTTATTATTAAGAAAGAAAAGAAAAACTACATGACCCTGTGTGACAAAGTGATTGCTTTTTGGGTGGACTTGTTGGTGTGTTTTGGATCATTGTCCTGCTGTAAAACCCAAGTTCATTTCAGCCTGAAGTCATGAACAGTCATGAACAGATGGCCGGACATTCATTCATGGCCGGAATTAATGGTTCCATTTATCACAGCAAGTCTTCCAGGTCCTGAAGCAGCAAAACAGCCCCAGACCATCACATTACCACCACCATATTTTACTGTTGGTATGATGTTCTTTTCTGAAATGTGGTCTTACTTCTACACCAGATGTAATGGGACACACAGTTTCCAAAAAGTTCAACTTTTGTCTTGTCAGTCCACAGAGTATTTTCCCAAAAGTCTTGGGGATCATCAAGATGTTTTCTGGCAAATTTGAGATGAGCCTTAATGTTCTTTTTGCTCAGCACTCTGCCATGCAGGCCATTTTGCCCAGTCTCTTTCTTATGATGGAGTCATGATCTCTTTTAAAAATTTACTTTCTTTCTCATATGTTCCTGAATTTCTTTGGATCTCAGCATGATGTCTAGCTTTTGAGGATCTTTTGGTCGACTTTACTCTGTCAGGCAGGTCTTATTTAAGTGATTTCTTGATTGAGAACAGGTGTGGCAGTAATCAGTCCTGGGTGCAGTTAGAGATATTGAACTCAGGTGTGATGAACCACTGATATGTTTTAATGAAGGGGGGGGGGCACTTTGTCACACAGGGCCATGTAGGTTTGGATTTCCTCACTTAATAAAATCCTTCACATTTTGTGTTTACTTTGTGTTGTTTTTGACTAATATTAAAAAATGTATTTGATAATCTGAAATATTTAAGTGTGACAAACATGGAAAAAAATAAGAAATCACTTTTTCACACCACTGTAGGTGCATGCTGTACTGTGTATGTGTGCATAGGAGAGGTACACAGCAGCACTGCTTGAGTTATAATCACTCAGTCCACTTACTGCTGTTAAAAACAGAATGAGTGCATTTAAGCAGACACTACATTTCCAAAGTAAACATCCCATTCAATCAGGGCTCTCTTCATGGCCTGAGATCCCCATATGGGAAGGGGCCTGTTTTTAGAAGAGAGTTTCTAGACAAGGCAAGGCACGTTTATTTATATAGCACATATCATACAATCAAGAACTTTACAGAGGTAAAATAGCATAAAGTTAAAAAAAAGGCAGAATAAAAGAGGATGAAATATAAATAGAAAAGAAAATAGAGCCTCTGTTTAACTAAATGCTGTGGCGAGAAAAAGTTGTTTTTAGCTTCTTTTTAAAAGATTCAAGAGGTTTTTAATGTCAATACAGCCGTATACACAGTACACAGTGTATTGAAATAGCGTGTCATGCAGCCCCCACCCTGGTGCATTTGTAGAGAAGATAAAAAATAATATCAAAAACAAAATACTTAACTATACATATATATTAAAACGATAAAATATAAAGATATAAAGAGAATAGAGAAATGATATATATATACTTAGTATATAAAGTAGCTACAGTTGGAGCAGACCTGACCTCTATGAGGAATTGATTCCAGCAATGGGCCAAATAATGACTAAATGCCATTTCACCCTGTTTACTTGCAGCTCTGGGCTGCACAAGCTGACCTGCCCCACTGTTCTAGTCTCTTAGATTACAATTAAAGTTTGGCAGAAGACAGAGGCCTAGTGGAAGTTCATGTAGCCATGCTGAAGAGTCCCTTCAGTCCACTTTTGTCCACTCTGTTAGACAATTCTAAACCGCTGGCCTACTGTACACACTTGTAAAGTTATTGATGACAGTTCATCTCATGCTGTACAGTGTATATTAGTCATTCTCTAGTCCAACACTGGTGAATTTCTGCGCACAGGATACTGCTGTATGGATGTATCGGTTTGGTTCACTGTTCTGAGCACAATAATGTATTATCCAAAAAATACCAGGAATAGTAATAGTGCTCACTTATGAACATTTTAATGAACAAATATTGTTTATTTACTGAATTTAACATATTACGGTTGGTAATAATATATTAAATGTGACCTGTACAAAAGTTCACCATTTAGATAGATAGCATGGTGGTGGAAGTTTTTTGGTGGCATTAGTGTTGCCGGCACTGGGGACTACAGTTCATTGAGAGAACCATGAATGCCAGCTGTACTGTGACATACTGAAGCAGAGCATGATCCCCTCCCTTCAGAAACTGGGGCACAGGGCAGTTTTCCAAAATGATAACAACCCTAAACACACCTCCAAGATGACCACTGCCTCACTAAAGAAACTGTGGTACAGGCATCCTCAAAAGAAAGGTGGAGGAGCACAAGGTCTCTTACATCCACCAGCTCCATGCTGTCGTTGTGAAGGAGTAGGAGAGGATTTCAGTGGTTACCTGTGAAGCTCTATTGAACTCCATGCCCAAGAGAGTTACAGCAGTGATGGAAATTAAAGGTGGCCACACAAAGTATTGACACTTTAGGCACAATTTGGACATTTTCACATACGGGTGTACTGAATTTTGTTGCCAGCAGTTTAGACATTAATGGCTGTGTGTTATTTTGAGGGAACAGCAAATTTACACTGTTATACAACCTGTACATTGACCATTTTACATTGTATTAAAGTGTCATATCTTCAGGGCTGTTCCATGAAAAAATAAAATAAAATATTTTTAAAATGTGAGGGGTGTACTCACTTTGTGAGATAATGAATGGTATAAATATGTACAAGTCTTTAAGTGTGTTACTGTTTCAAAAACAGGATCTTACTCACGAACGTTTTAAAAAAAAAAAACTTGTAGAACTGGTACTGGCACATTTGTGTCAAAGGTTGCAGTAGTTTCTGTAGTGGAAAATGCCATTAAAATAAACAATTAGAAAATAATTAATAATGCAGTGAGATGCCATGCTTTTCTATTGCTAGGCTGAACAGACAACAGGAACAGCTATATTCCCAAGTACAACTTGCAGAATTTTTTTTTTTTGCTACATTTTTAGAAAACTATGTCCAATCCATTTTTTTCAGAAGCTGCCATTGATATGTTAAGTTTCTATGTTAAATATGTTGAATGAACAGGTATGCTGCAAAGTGACTTGCATTATATAACTATTCAGACTGAACGACAAATCAGCCTTGGAACTGATGTATGTTAATTATGTTTAGGTAATTATAAATATAAAGACAGTGTGACCCAGAAATTCAGGTAATGCTTTTATCAAATGACCAATCAAATTATGGACAACAGATTAACTGATTATAGAAGTAATAATTACTTGCAGCTTGAGATCCAACAGGCTCCTCTTTACACAACTGCTACTGTTAGGTGGAGTTACCTTTTAAAAAGTGGATGACCTTGCCCCATTTGCCAGCGTCAAAGGGATGGAGCTTCTCCAGACCCATAAAGGTGATGTTATATTCGGGAGAGTACACAATTGGCAGGCATTTTGAGGGAACCTGCACATACAGCTCTGTTTGGTGTGAGCTGGGGAATAAAAATGGAGGAAATAGTAATGACCGGTTGAATCCACAGTCAAGCACCATTGTATACAATAGCTGTATTAATGAATATGGCATTGTATTTGATGTGGAAACTTTTCATAATATACACAATCCTCCCACATAAAGTACAGCTTCAGTTGTACATTAAGGCAGAGCATAGGAGTTGATGCCGGCTGTTAAGTTTAGCTGATAATACCTACCCCTTATTTTCTTCTGCTGTTTCTTTACTGGACATGTTGATGACTGCATCCCAATGTTCAGCTTGAAGAGATTAGAAAAACACGAGCAGAAAAATGCAGGCACATTCACTAAATGCAATTAAAAAAAAATACTTGTAAAACAATATATTATTATTTTAATTATAGCCATTTTATTTTGTTTCAGAAAAGCACTGGTGAAAGGCAAGGGTGAGTTTGCGCTTAAACTACATTTCCCACAATACTTCGCCACTGCTGCGCATGCGCCGGAGCAATTCATGAGACGCAACACGCCCGCTTTGTCGAAAATATTTTCGTCTTGGGATTTCACTTACAGAGCTCAGATTATCTTGCCGTATTTAATACGCGTAGTGACTTTTAATCTGTTTTTTTCGTCGAAGAGCTGACTAACCCTGGACTTTGACCAAAAACCGCTACAAAATGTGCAAGACTCACCTGCTAACCATGTTATAGCTTTCTCATATCTACGGTGAGACTGCTTTTCGTCTTTCAGTCGTTTATCGCACAAAGGAAGAACGATGCCATCTTCTACAGTGTTATTTTGTGTGCGTTTCCAAATAAATGTTTGCAGACTGTCAGAAAAGCCTGGACCTGTAATTCTGATCACTCTGTTTCCGCTGTCGCGTGATTACGTCATGCGCTGCTGTCAGTTGACTGGGAAATCGTTAGATCATTTTATATCCAGATTTAAACATGAGGCTGCAACTTTCCTGTGCACACTGTGTCACTTTAATTCATATTGTGTAGTCAAGCAAAGGCAAGCAAACAAATTATGCAAAAATATGATTGTTATTAATAGTAACAATAACAATGTTATTGTTGTTGTTCTTTTGATTATGTTGATTTATTATTATTGTTATTGTTGTAATTATTATTATTATTGTTATTATTATTATTATTATTATTATTATTATTATTATTATTATTATTGTTATTATTATCTAAACCATTACCACATTATTGAAAGGGTGAGAATAATTCTCTATAGCTCTATAATGATTTAATGATTTAAACCCTAACATAACCTATTAAATATTTATTTTATAACTGACCAGATATTTGTTTGTACACACCCAAGGTACAGAATACTAAACTTTAACATCTAGTATATGATTTATGTAATTTATTGCATGCCCACAATCTGTATGGCACTCAGTGTTTCACTACAGTGCCATTGCAACAATATATCCAGCATGTTCATTAGCGATACGTGGGGAAATGTAACCTGTGCTGGATGACCCACTCCTATGCTTGATGCCCCCAGCGATGTGTTTGCTATAAATAGAGTGTGTGGCGTGCGTGTATACCACTTGCGTAATGATGATGTCGCTGCAGAGGCTTGGAGATGAGGTAAGCATGGATCTGCTCACTGATTGGCTGCTGGCGTTCAGGTCATTGAGTAGCCTTGAGCGAAAGCTGTCTGCTGACCATCATATCAGAAAACACACCACATTTCAACGCTCTTCAAAGCAAACCTCACTGGCTCAAATATTTAGGCTTTCTTTTTATCAGTGGCTATAATGCCTTCAGAGACTCTACACTAAGTGGATGGAACATAGTGCCACCATGTAATGTGATGCTTCTTTACACCCCTGCAAAGCACACTCTCTCAGCAGGCCTTTCCTTTGAAGCAAGAGCAGACTGTAGCCTTGCCCAAGTAGCCCCTCTGTATAATGGAATGTATTTGCATAAATTGAGGTGAGCTCGGTCGATTTTCATTTTGTAGAAATATAGTGGTCTCCTTCTCTTTCCCAGCAGGAATAATTGACCCTAGTCTTAGGTGTACTTAATTAATTTCTTGCCATTCAATTTTTTCACTATGGAATTGGCACTGAATTGCCTTAATGAACATTTTTATTGCTATTTGATATCTCTTGTTATCGAAGGTTGCACAGGAAAATATCCATAAAGTGGTTTTGTAGGTGCATTTACAATCAACGGGTTTGACTCTAAAATGAAATGTGCTCATGAACATTTCGATGAGATCTGCCTTGACTGGATGGTTTACAGTGCAACACTGCACGTGCTTATGCGGAGGCAAGACGTCTACATCATAGATTGTCTTCACTCAACACCTACCATTTATCTTTGACATGTTGTTTATTGACCCTTAGAAGTCATTGTTATGCTTAACAATAAGAAAAGCATTTCATTGTATATGAATTTGGTATATATTGCTCTCTCATAGCTCTTTGCTGCAAATTCTGTTGACAGTACAAACTAGAGGTTCACTGATATGGGGATTGTGTGCATCTATACGGTTACAAAAGCAGTAAAATGAATCAAATCAGACATTTTAGCAGTGTTGCAACAGAATCCAAATGCTCTGCTCATCTGAGAAATACAAAATATCAGCTGAATAAAAACAGCTGTCCGATACCAATCTGCCAATACCAATATCACCATGCATCCCTACTCACCACATTTATGTGAGTAAACATTTTAAATACGATTGAAATTTATTTTTGTATGAAGAAAAAAAATTAATACAGAATGTATGTAAATTAGTTGTAAATCCTGATACACTGGAACTCACTCACTAAAGAGAGCCCATATGAACAGAACCATGCTCCACCTAACTGATCGTAACTCAGTGAGGCCCATCTGTACACAAGGAACTGCCAATGCCACTTTAAACTGAAATTATTATTACTTTTATTTTACTTTTCATATTCTTTTGTCTGTTATTACTATGCAGTGTCGACCAGAGATGGATGAGTTCCACTTCTGAGGCTTGGTTCATCAAAAGGTAAACCTAATAACTGGTTGGGCCCTAAGCAGCAACAACTGCAGTGGTGGCCATTTGGTTGGGACTTTGCTCCTGAGGGTAGAAGGTCACAGGTTCAAGTCCCAGCCCGGGCACCCCTGAGGAACTCTTGAGCAAGGTACCGTCCCCTTCACTGCTGCCTGGGTGCTGCTGATAGCTGCCTGCTGCTGCATGTGTGATGGTTTAAATGCAGAGGACACATTTTGTTGTAGTGTGCTCTGGTGTGTTCACAATGACAAATAGTTCCTTTTCAAGTGTTTGTGATCATTTGCAATGAGTCATTTACAGCTGTAAAGGAATTTTGACCCTCTCATCTTTGCAGAATTGTTGTAGTTCAGCCACATTGGAGGGTTTTCGAGTGTGAATTTTTAAGGTCACAGCATGTCAATAGGATTCAGGTCAGGACTGACTTGGCCAATCCAAAGTCTTCATTTTGTTTTTCTTCAGCCAATCAGAGGTGGGCTTGCTGGTGTGTTTTGGATCATTGTCCTGCTGCAGAACCCAAGTTCATTTCAGCTTGAAATCACAAACAGATGGCCGGACATTCATTCATGGCCGGAATTAATGGTTTCATTTATCACAGCAAGTCTTTTTTGAAGCAGCAAAACAGCCCCAGACCATCACACTACCACCACCATATTTTACTGTTGGTATGATGTTCTTTTCTGAAATGCGGTCTTACTTCTACACCAGATGTAATGGGACACACACTTTCCAAAAAGTTCAACTTTTGTCTTGTCAGTCCACAGAGTATTTTCCCAAAAGTCTTGGGGATCATCAATATGTTTTCTGGCAAAATTGAGACGAGCCTTAATGTTCTTTTTGCTCAACAGTGGTTTTTGTCTTAGCACTCTGCCATGCAGGTCATTTTTGAGTCATGAACACTGACCTTAACTGACGCAGTGAGACCTCAAGTTCTTTGGATGTTGTTGTGGGTCTTTTGTGACGTCTTGGATGAATCGTCACTGCGCACTTGGGGGTAATTTTGGTCGGCCAGCCACTCCTGGGAAGGTTCACTACAGTTTCATGTTTTCACCATTTGTGGATAATGGATCTCACTGCAGTTCACTGGATTTATAACCTTTTCCAGACTAATAGATCTCCGTTACATTCTTTCTCATTTGTTCCCGAATTTCTTAGGATCTCTGCATGATTTCTTGATTGAGAACAGGTGTGGCAGTAATCAGGCCTGGGTGTGGCTAGAGATATTGAACTCTGATATGATGAACTAGTGTTACGTGTTAACAGTGGGGCAACCACTTTGTCACACAGGGCCATGAAGGTTTGGATTTTGTTTCTCCCTTAATAATAAAATCCTTCACTTAAAAACACGTTTTGTGTTTACTTGTATTGTCTTTGACTAATATTTAAATTTGTCTTATGACCTGAAACATTTAAGTGTGACAAACATGGAAAAAAGAAATCAGACACACCACTGTAAATAACGTAGGTTCACTGGTGAATTTATATGGTAAATCAGTGGCTATATTTGTGTAGACATTATAATTTCTGGTTCTTTTCACCACCACTGTAATCTCTGCAATGAACTTTTTCACATGAAACTTTGAGATTCCTCTAATCCGCATCCGCATCCTCAAATATGTTTTACTACTGCTTCAAGTCAAAGAACTTATTTATTAAACTATACTGAAAAGTTGATATAATGTACTATTTGACATAAAATTATTTATTATATATAAATTATTTATTTATATATACAAACAGTAAAATATTGTTTCATGCTATAATGCTAAAGGTGTAAATATGTAATTAGTTTATTCTAATAGCATTTTAATAGTTTTGAAAACTGACATTAATAATTATGCATGAAATAGCTGTTACGTCAACACTGTCAGTGATCTTTTTTTTGGACTCAGTAGCCATAGTCGTATGGTCAGTGTTCATGGACCACATTCTCATTCCTCATTTTGGGGACGATTACTTTTTTCCATTAAATATACAGTTTCTCTAACAAAGAAAGTATTATTTAACTTATTAAAGGTAACCATGAGCCTGTGTATTCTTTCTCCCCCTCAGACCCATTTCTCTGCCCCTTAATGCCCTGCCCCAAATGTCAATTAAGTGAGGACAAAATAAGGTGAAAAAAATCTGCATTATGTGGCAGCATTCACCACTGTCATTCTGTAGCTGAAGCACTGAAAACCAGTGTTTGAGGGAATAAAGGGTTGTACCGCCCTTCTTGCAGCTTAAAAGGATTTTGTCGAGTCATGTAATTATTACCATATTTTCCTCTTCCATCAACACTTTCACCAAGGAGCGGCCTTGGTCCTTTATACATGATGACTCAGCAATATCGTCAGAATATTCCCATTATTTCTCACCTTAGGCTAAGAATAAGTGCAAACTTGTCAGCTGGTTTTTAATACTGTGACTACAAAGAAATTCAAATAGTCACATCCCCGTTAAAGCATGCTATATAACCTATTATTTGCTTTTCCTGTCCACTGGAGCTAATCCTGAGCTAGTTTTGACACAGTTTTGGACAATGGTGTGGATCAAGCTGGATTTTAGGCCACTGCAAGGACTGAGGATATTTAACAACAACCACAACACTAGAAGAACATAGAGACATACAGTTTTGCTCTATGAGAGATGCTTCTACCGCTCCTCCTGGAGGTCTACTTACCTGCAGTGTTCCAACCTGAACATACAGTATCTCACAAAAGTGAGTACACCCCTCACATTTTTGTAAATATTTTATTATAACTTTTCATGGGGCAGAGTTCCATTTTGGGACCCATGACTTTATTTATTTCTGTTCCTGTCTCTCAGCACAGAGTTGAAAAAAAGAATTGTTGCTCTATGGCCTAGGCTATAAGAAGATTACCAACACCCTGAAACTGAGCTGCAGTATGGTGGCCAAGACCATACAGCAGTTTAACAGGACTATTCCAGTCATAATAAGATTGACAAAAGAAGTTGAGTACACATGCTCAGCATCACATCCAGAAGGTTGTAGGGGTGAGGAGGGGTCATCCTGTCAGCACTCAGACCATACGTCGCACACTGCATCAAATTGGTTTGTATGACTGTCATCCCTGAAGGAAGCCTCTTCTAAAGATGATGCCCAAGAAAGCCTGCAAACAGTTTGCTGAAGACAAACAGACTCAAAAGTTTATCTAGGTCTAAATTATAAACTTATTTGGTTCAAATGGGGTCAAGTATGTGTGGCGGTACTCAGATGAGGAGACAAGTTTGTCTTGGCTACAGTCAAGCATGGTGGTGGGAGTGTCATAGTTTGAGACTGCATGAGTGCTGCCAGTTCATTGAGGAAAACCATGAATGCTAACATTTATTGTGACGTACTAAAGCAGAGCATGATTCTCTGCTTCATAACAAACAGAGAATTCCTCCAAGATGACCAGTGACAACCCATGAAGCTCTAGTGAACTCCATGCCCAAGAGAGTTAAATCAATGCTGTATAATAATGGTGGCAGCACAAAATATTGACACTTTGGGCACAATTTGGACATTTTCACGTAGGGGTGTACTCACTTTTGTTGCTTGTGGTTTAAACAATAATGGTTGCGAGTTATTTTGAGGGAACAGCAAATTTACAATGTTATACAAGCTGTACACTGACTACTTTACAGTGCATCAGAGCATCATATCTTCATTGTTGTCCCATGAATAGATGTAAGAAAAAATTTACAAAAATGTGAGGGGTGTACTCACTTTTGTAAGATATTGTATGTTAGGTTAAAGCTGGTCCTCATGCTTAAGTTAGTGCTGATTTCTTTGCAGACATTCAAACTGTTGGAGGTTTACGTTCTTTGTAGGAACAAGCTGAATCAGCTGAGACGTAAGTGCTTTGCTTCCTGAGTGTGTGGTGAGATTTCTAGTCTTCATGTTTGGTTTTGTTTTTCTTTACTGTGTACTGATGCCGATGTAAAGATTGCGTGTAACTAAGTATAAATGTTGGTGCGACCTAAAATTAAATTAATTTCTGCAAATAGACTTCTTGTGTGTGTGTTAACTTAAGTCCCTGAGATCTTTTTCTTCAGAAAAACTTCAATGGTGAGGGGCTGAGGGTCCCAGTGGCTCCTGAGGAGACGTCCTTATTACACAGAAAACTCTTACAATTACCTATTACCCTGGTCTTCCTCCCAATTATCAAACACTAATGCATGTGACCCAGCCAATAGTGAAAATTAATGCAATAGGATTTTTTTCTTTTTTTATGGTCTTTTCATTTTGAAATTTCCCCACATAACAAGGGGAGGTATTTTAAAATTGGGGGAAATAATGAGCATGCAATATTGTAAACTGTTGTTATTTTAACCAGTAATAACCTATATAGTGTATGTAAATTACAAACCAGAAGGTTTTAGAAGTTTCATGTAATATTTCAGGATTGCGTATTTTTGTGCTGTACAGGTGCTTCCATGCTTTAGCGTCATTTTAGCATCATCTACAGCTACATTTTCAACACATTTGATCCCAAACAGTTATTACAATAATTAAATACAGCAAAGTAATGTACATTCAACTTTTACTGCCCTCTATAATCTCCACCTCTATAAGGTAGGTGCACTATTACTGGCTGTAGTCTTGATTCACCATGAAGCCCATGCTCGCTTTCCTTGATTGATTGTTTTTGTTGATGCAGTCATAAAGGTACAGCAGATGTCTGAGTAAAAAAGAAAAGGTGTGATGTTAAAGAAAGAAGAATAAGATGACTAAAACAAGGAGGTGGTTCTTTACTGTGAAACAATGTTGCAATCACTGGTCCGATGTAAAATCAGCACGGCCATGCAGCACGTAATTGAATGCGATGCTCATTGCAATCAGGGTGAAAGCATGTAAAAATCAATCAAATCACTAAGGATCAAAGCACTGACTTTATAGCACCTGCAGTCATCACACTGTATGCTTAAAGTGATGAACACAGTGCTGCTGGCAGGTAAATTAAATATTGCATTGGTGTACATCTAATATATAAATGTGAAATTTATATTTTGATATATTAAGCACATTTGAATCTAAGGTCCCGACAGAACCGGTTAAATTTGGGGGTCACAGTAAAACCCTCAAGCCATTTGTTAAAGCAACTTGCTGGAGCTGAATTGTGCAAAAATTCTCCAGCACAGCTCCTTATTAGAGACAGTGTTTCCACTCCAAGGTCACACTAACATAAACAACAGATAAACACACACACACACACACACACACCCACACACACACACACACACACACACACACACACACACACACACACACACA
>JBBIGC010000131.1:12773196-12793076 GCA_037576955.1 Lepidarchus adonis
CTCTCTCTCTCTCTCTCTCGCTCTCTCTCTCTCTCTCTCTCTCTCTCTCTCTCTCTCTCTCTCTCTCTCTCTCTCTCACTCTCACTCTCACACTTACTCTCACACTCACTCTCACACTCACTCTCACACTCACACGCACACGCACACGCACACGCACACGCACACTCACACGCACACGCACACGCACACGCACACTCACACGCACACGCACACGCACACACAGACACAGACACACGCTCATTTACTTTGGTCACTCACCAATCAATCATCTCTGTCAACCTCTACTGTAGTCAAAAAACAACAACTGTAAAGTGGTCTACAATAAATAAATCATTCAGCACTAATTGGTGGGGTATAAGCTTTCCTTATATGCTAACTACATTAGTCTTCCAGCTCCAGTGTCAAAATTAAAGAAGCAAACTTCAAACACTACTCTGGCTGATCGACTTCATTTGGGATAAGGGGAAGTTTTATTAATTTACATTTCTGCCAAACTACAGCTTTAATGCTATTACCCTTTGATTTTTAACATCTGACTGATGCGTCTAACTGTTCCTGCTAGTGTGTTATTAGAACTTATCTTTCACTGGATGGATTGTTGTCTTTCAAGTGCAGCACAAATGAAATTCATCACCCCCTTTCACATGTCTGTTGCCAGAGCTGCAACCAGACTGGACATGCACTGAGCATGGTCCAGCATACACTCTTACCATGAATCATTTCAGCCAGGATCAAACAGCAGCTGCTCATTTTAGGCTCTGCACATGAAACTGGCTGCAGGCACTTTTTGTAAAAAATTTTTAGTAGATTTATATTGATTTATGACCTACTTCTTCATCCACTATAGGCAGCAGCACCTGTTCACCCTTAAACTGGCTGTAAAAGGTGGAATGCCTTACCTTTGATTCTTCAAAGGATGAAAAAAATAATATAATAATAATATAATGTATTTAATATATTTAATAATTCTTAAAATAAATAACACAGTAATTTTCTAATAACATACAGTGTATGGAATATTGCTGGGCACTGATATTCAGTTGACTATTTCAAGTGCTAGATTTTCATTATGCTTTAAGCAAACAAAATATACAGGCCATCAATACAGTAAAAAAATATTGTATTATACTTTTAAAAGTAAGTAAAAGTTTAAAAAGTTTCATATTGTAAAATAACTTTTATTTGTGATAAAACTAGCAATAATACATAAGAAGGAGTGCAATAATGGTCCTGTTTGCTGTGGCCACGGGAACAAGGCCAAGTGCCAATAACTTCATTATAGCACACTCTCAAGTGTATAATTTCTGGATTCCCTTTTCTGGAAAACTATAGAAGTTTTGTAAAATACAATAAACACATAAATGTAACCTTCAAGTTTATTTACCTGACAAAAGAACAAAGAAAAAGGGGCGTGTCTAGAATTGTTTTCTTGGGGAGGGGTGGCAGACAGACTGTAGAAATGTGGCACATTAATATTACAATTTTATTTAAATGCTCTTTTAAAGTCTATATTTATAAAAACACTTAATTGGACAACCTGTTACTTAAAATTTGTTTCAGCACACATTTATAATTATACCAACATTGTATTAATTAACATTAATTTATAATAAACTTTTTTTAATTGCATGGTTGTCAAGTATAGTCGGCCATAATTATGAGGAATTGGCATTTATATAATGCCTCTCAGCTGATCATATTGCAAGTTCTGAATGTCTTGAAATTTCTCCTAGAATTTTAATACATAGATACATACTACCAATGCCTATGGTGAAGAGGGAAAAGTGGTGAAATGGGGTAGAATCTACACAAGTATCACAAAAAAAACATCTCTTCCCAAGGTACCATTTTGTCAGGTGTTCTATTAGTTGGGGTTTGCAAAACTGAAAGACATAACTGATAAAAAAGACACTGTCTATTAAATATATTAAATACATTCATAGTGACTATAATGCTTAATTGTATTAAAATATTTTTGAAAAGTTATATGCATCTGCCAAGATAACGTTTAACCCATTCCAGCATCTTCGCTTTTTTCTTCACTCTTTTTCTTCTTTTTAAAAAAATTAAGGTTAGTTAACCTTTGGATAGTTTACTGGGGCTGTGAATTATATAAAACGTGAACAGTCTGAATTAAGCTAACAGAAACGTGCATTATTTCAAATGACATGCGGCATGGTAAAGTTTAAATAAAGTGAAACATTTCTGCTTTGCCTTTTTATGCCAGTCAAGAGTGAAATGTTCCTGTGAGTGTATTTTGTACAGGCTTCTAGAGGCAAGAAGCACTTGCGCTGTGCACTGCATGTGGCGCTGTAGCTGTTTCTGGTTTGAAAAGAGCTTTCACTTCAAAGAGCTCTGCTCTCACAGAAAAAAGGAAATAAAAGGAATAAAAGGGGCCTTATGCTGTATTGTTCTGGAGAGGAAATTTTTTCTTATCTTAAGACTGACATAAGACTGGACAGAGACAAGACTTAGACCCAGTCTCATGACTGGTCATTTTGCTCAGTAAAGCTTTATTCTGTATTTTTGGGTCAGATGCTTTCATTCTGCTCATACCTCTCTCTTTGGAGCTTTAGAGTTTCACGACTGTTTCACGACTGGCGGATTCATATAAGGGGACTAGAGAAATCTTCATAGATGGACTTGTTAAAACTTATAATAATTAATTATTAAAAATGTACGTAGGTACGTTGTCGTTATCATTGTTTCTATTATTGATATTGTTTAACCGTGATACATGCTGTACGCTGTTTACTTGCCAAACACCCTCCCCCTCCGCCGTCCCCCATGTTTCTCTCTCTCTCTTTTGTCGTCTGTTATTTGTTTGTCTCTGTTTGACATGTTTGTCTCTGTTTGTTCACTCTGTTGTCTATTTGGAAAAAGGGGGAACAACCAAAACTCTCACTAATTTAGGAAGAATATCTCAGATTCCTTCTCTTGTAAAGCAAAACTGCCCTGACACTACAGGCAACCAGAATTAACATACTGTTGGCCAAACTGTCAGGACAGGACAGGTAAAAAAATGTTTTATTTGAGACCAAAAATCTCACAAGAGAAGAAGTACCCAATGAATTATTATGAAATTCACTAGAAGTTGCTCCTCTAAATTCTGTTGCGAACTCGGCACTTAAAGAGTAGCTTCTACAGTTTCTGTTTGAAGCATTATTTCATTACCAGTTTGTTGTTGTTGTTGTTTTTTTTTTGCGTATGTGACTCTGCTGGGTTGAATAATGTCATATGACATACCATGTGTCCTTTTTGGCAAACAAAAGAAATGTATACATTTTTATGGATAGCATATACTAGAGCAAGGATGAGGGAATCTTCTTCCTATCAAGGGCCTACAAAAATAATAAACATGTCATTAACACAAATTTCTCTAATGTAGTAGCTAGAACTGCTTTACTTGGCCAGGCATTTGATGTCACATGGTAATGATGAGGATGATGCTTCTTGTAGCTGGTTTGGGTCAGTCAGTCCTGAGCCTAACTGGGTCTTTGAAAGTCTGTTTAAAAAGAAATGATCACAGCAGTAGGTTGTTCCAAATAAAAACCTTCAGTGCATGTCTCCTTAGAACGGGAAAATCTTCAAGACATGCAAACAGGGAGGCTGTTATACCTAGTTTTGAGCTCGACCTTGCTTTGCAGCTCAGTAGCTTCCACATTCGGTTTACTTGTAATGTCCTTAACCTCTTACCAAATACTCAAAGGAGTTTTAGACACTCACCAGCACATTCAGATTGAGGCTTTTCATCTTGCTGTCTTAGAGCAGGAGAAGGCACAGTGTTACATTTTTCAGTAATTCACTCTGTGATTGTTCTTCAAGAGCAAATTGACATGGAACAATTTTACATTGCTGCTAGAAGTTCTGCAATGGTAACAAGGCACTCAAATCACAAAATCATCTTTTGAATGAGGTTTCAGCTCCTTAGCTATTAGCTCAATCACAACAAAACTTACTTTAATGTGGTCATGTGACAGCTGCTTGTTCGGGTCCCAAACCAAAGAGGGTTAATAGTTTTCCTTGTATCTCATTCAGTTTTCAGTTTGCTAACTAGGGACACTAGCTGGTATTTGGCAAAATATTGCTTGTCCACATTTACAGTGAGCTAAAAAGGCTTCTTAAATAACAAAGTCTTTCTGTTAAAAAAATGTAAATTGAGTGAAGTTATGTAATGTAGTTTGTATTAAATACAGACAGGAAACGTTATCAATTTATTGCTAAAAGAAATTGTAAATAAAATGTATTTTGCTTAATTAACACACAACAGGCCATGATGGCGTAGTTTTGCAAACTTAAGCATGGGACAAACATGGTGAATATATGGTTTGTGCCAACATCTTGGTGCTATGCTTCGCCAGTTTGCCATAGCCAAAAGGGGACTGATTAGTAATGCATGCAACACTGAACTGTCCCTGCCCACCGCAGTCCTCCTCATGCCAACCAATGAGCTGCTGTTAACCTTCAACCTGCCGTTCAATGCTGCCACAAAAATGACAGATCTTTCCAAATGTGGTGGGGACCAAAAGGGCTAAAAAAATTGCATCTCCTCAGCATAAATTATGTGTTTGGTTCAATTTAGGTTCTAATTATGCTATGTACAATGAAATATTGAGACAAGTAGCAGCACAGAGCACGACTATTTTGCATGCATTTGTATATATATTTTAAGCAATTATCTGACATTAATACATAATTTTATTTATTATATTTTAGGGTTTTAGGTGGCTTACAACTTGAAAGTAATAAAAACATTTTTGTATAAAAGACACAACACAAAATACAACAATACTAATCATAAACATGTACAAGATAGGAAAAGGTAACCAAACAATAACCTAGTGTTTGGATATTCCAATGAGCACTGTTAGTTTGACTGTAAGAAAACTTGAGTTTCATTATACCATACAGGCACTGAGAAAAGGCTATCTATCAAAACTCAAAGTGTCAAAGTAAGAAGGGGCCTTGTGAGCAAGAGAGGCCAACAGTCACTTTGAAGGAGCTACAAAGATCAGTGGCTGAGATTGGGGTGAAGGTGCACCAGTCAATAATATCAAGAGCTCTGTATTCTGCTGCTTGTATGAGAGGATGTCTAGAAGGAAACTAGTACATCAAAGCATGCCCAGACTTTGCCAGAAAGCAATATATTGAAAATAAGTTCAAATATGTTTTTGTGAAGACTGAAATGGAACATCTTGGCCTAAATTCAAAACCAATTTTACACTTGCTATTCCACAACAAAAACATCCCCAGCGTTCCTTGGTGAGGACTGGGCATCTTGTGCAAACTAAAAGATAGATAGATGGTGTGAAAAAAGAAAAAAGACTGATAAACAACTAAAGCTTTAGAAAAATGTTACCTTTCACCAGAACAATAATTCCAGACACAAAGGCAAAGCAACAACTGAAAGGGTGAATGTTCTATGTTGGCCAAGTAAAATATTTGAAAATTGTGTTCCAGAAGCATCCTCCAACCATGAGCATATCTACCAGAAAGTACAACTGTAAATTACTCCCAGCCAGTGGGATATGCTGGTAAAAAAAGCAGCAAAATGTTCATGCAAGCAGAATGTCTTATGACATTAAAATGTAAAAACTCATTTAAAATTGGTTTTCAATCAAATAAAAAAGAGTGTAGAACAGGGGTGTCCAAAGTTGGCCCTGGAGGGCTGGTGTCCAGCACAGTTTAGTAGTTTCCCTCCTCAAACACATTTACTAAACCTGGATAATAACAGATGAGTGTTTTACATTGGCCCTCCAGAACCAGAGACAGAAACCACTGGTCTAGTCTAGGTGTCGGCAACCTTTACTATCAAAAGAGCCATTTTGCCCACTCTTCAACTAAAGACAGATTGTCTGGAGCCGCAAAACATAACATAGCTTATAAACTTAAAAACAATTAAATCTCTTTTTTTATTTTACCCATTACAACTGAATGAGACAAACAGAAGTGCAGGTGTAGTCCTTCTTTGAAATAAATTAAACACGGCACACTTTGAGTCCTTCCCATATTTGTATAAAATTAAATGTAAATGTAGCTTACTTTAATATAAAAACACAGTTGAAGCTTAGCAGTTTTAAAAATGTAAACATAAAATTAGACGTACTTACTTTTTTGTTTATCGCCATTAAAAATGGCGATGTCCTTGACAGTTTTTGCAGAGAAAGGCATTTCTTTAATTTTCGGAATAAGTCCTGTTTTTGAAGTTGGAGAATAGATGCTCAGATATTCTTATGAACGATTCTTTAATGTATTTCTCCATCTGTGAATGGCTTCCCCTCCTTACAATCTCATGAGCCATAAAACTAGCAGCTGTAGTTGGTCTTGAAAGTGTTTGCTTCATTATAATCACTCTGTTACTCCATCTTTAGTTGGTTGGTACTTTTCAGAAACTGAGTGCTTGTTCTAAAAATGTCTTTCGACATTGTTGTTTGCTTATTTCTCACCACTCATCAGACACACAGATAAACAGTGTAGTTTCAGTAAAGGTAAAAAAGTCTGTCCATGCAGAATTAAACTTTTTTTTGGGATGTATTCATGATTAGATTTCCACGGAACTCGCACACTCAGGAAGCCGGCTGCAGGAAAAGGCGGGGCTTATAAACATGGGCGTGACACAGTGGTCCTCACACTGGCCGTACAAAAAATGTAAACTTTAAATTACGATCTCAATCCGTAGCATCCAATTATATTCGAGACATCAACTTTGCCTGTATTCTGGATAAAAGTCATTGCAGAAAACCCTGAGATTAACACAAAAAGCACTGAAAACTTATTTTGAAAGGAACGTTTACGCATTACCATAGCGACCAGAGAACGTGAGTGTCACGTGTGCATAGAAAAGACTGGATGAAAATGCAGGCAAATAAAAGATTTAATATCTTGTCCCAGAAAAAAAGAGAAAAATGCATCATTATAAAAGGGTAAATCCAGACACAAAATCTAAACATGCAAAAGTTCAAAAACACGATAACCAGATAACAAGGGCAGAAATGTCAAAAACCATGCAAAGAGTCAGAACCAAGATATCCTAAATAACCAGAATGCTCAGAAACGTATTACAAGAATGACGAAACTTCGCACTGATCTCCATTACGTGGCTGGCTAGGTGTCGCCATGGTACTACTGACATCACCCCCATCTGACGATCGCCTCCACCCATGATCGGTGGCCGGCCCCTAGCTCGAGGGCCCGGACACTCAGGACGCCTGAGGTGAAATTCCTCCATGCAACAAGCAGGGGTCCAGAATGTCGGACACCGGAACCCAACTCTGTTCCTCTGGTCCATAACCCATAACATAATCAACTTCCAACGCAGGTGGGGGAGTCTCGTCTGCGCCTCCTGCAGCAGCGACACATGGAAAACGGTACATTTTGTAAATACTAGGTCACATAAGTATACACCCCTCTGCTCCTTTTGGGGGCTGATTGTGGAACAGTGACTGATCAGTGATAACCAGATGGATCTGACCTGATGGATCTGTAAAAGTAATAACACACAGACGTACAGTCATATATTAGTGGATAGACATGGCTAAGGTGAATACATATTTCAAGAAGAGGGAGGAACAGAGGGTGACATATAAGAGTGGGGGAAGATGCACACTGGTGGGTTATATCTAATGTAGGAAGGTCAGTCTTAAAAAGATTGGAGACTTTAAAGTAATTTCAGGGGAGATTGTAGCTAAACAGCACAGAATGATGGTCTGTATGATAACTATTGTGATCAAGAATAAGGGGAGGGCAGAGGCAAGGATGAAATAGTGGAAGTTAAAGAAAGAAAGCTGTAAGGTGGAGCTGAGAGAGATGATAAGACAGGAGCCCAGGGTTGCATCTACTGCAGAAGTGGTAAGAGAGACAACCGGAAAGATGCTTGGTATGAAGAAGAAGGAGGAGGAAATGGAACAAGTGGGGGAATGATGAAGTTGAAGAAAAATGAAGCCAGAGAGATGAAGAAAGTTGACAAGATTACAGGGAGGTGAGTCACAAGGCAATGTAGGAGGCATGGTAAAATGAATTACAAGAGAGGTTGAACACTATGGAGGGCTAAAAGGACCTAAATTGATTGGCTAGATAGAGGGACCAACCTGGGAAAGGTGTGCAGCAGGTTAGGGTGATAAAGGATGGTGATGGAAACATACTCATAGCAGAGTGTGTTGATGAGACGGAAAAGGTGCTTTGAGGGGCTGATGAATAAGGAGAAAGAGAGAGAGAAAAGGTTGGATAATGTGGGAGTAGTGAACCAGGAAGTGCAGCAGATTAGCAAGGTGGAAGTAAGTCATTAGTCATTAGTAAATAAAGACGGCAACGAAGAGAATGAAGAATGGAAAGGCTGTTGGGCCAGATGACATACCTGTAGATGCATGGAGGTATTTAGGAGAAATGGGGTTTTCCAACCAGTTTGTTTAACATAATTGTGGAAAGTGAGAGGATGCCAGAAGAGTGGAGACTAGTAGAGACTAGTTTTTAATAATAAGGGTGATGTGCAAAATTGTAGAAACTACGGAGGGGAAATGTTGGATCAGTTATGGGAAAGAATAGTGGAAGCTAGGAAGCTATGTTAAGTATAGAGGTGATGATTAGTGAGCAGCAGTATGGTTTCATGCCAAGAAGGAGCAATGCTTGCTTTGAGGATCTTCATGGAGAGGTATAGGAAAAGTGTTTTTGTGGACATAAGTGTTGTTCACACTACACAATTTTAGCCAGGATTATGAGATCTCCAAAACTGCCATGATCTCTACAGTGTTCACACTGGGCGACTTGTGTTCCAGTGCTCATGAGTCTTGCGCACAACCATTGACTGATTTGAGACATCGATGTTCGCACTACAAGATCTGTCATTGATAGAACTCCCGGTGTAAGCTGAAGTGGCAAAAGTGAGTTTAAATCCTTGGGTTCAACAGTCCAGAGTAACGGGGAGTGTGGAAGAGAGGTAAAGAGAAGAGTGTAGGCAAGGTGGAGTGGGTGGGAAAGAGTGAAGAGAGGATTTTACATGACGGTACTGAGACCAGCTATGTTATATGGGTTGGAGATGGTGGCGCTGATGGAAAGACAGGCTGCAAAGCTGGAGGTGGTGGAGTTAAAGAGGTTTGAGTTGATTGAGGAGGACGAATAGTATTTGAAAGGCATTGGGGAAATGATGTTGAGGATAGTACTGACAAGGGAGGTGGAGAGGAGGAAGGAAAGAGAAGAAGAGGTTTATGGATATGGTGCGAGAGGATATAATGGGATGCAGCTAAAAGAAGAAGTGTTTGTATTCCAGATACAGGGGTTGAATACCTTTGCAAATGACTGTACTTGATTGTACCTATATTTTTGTCTGGTGGATGAGCATGTACCATCATAAAAGTTGACTTCTACTCAAACCCTGAGGCAAAGTTTGTTTTAAAAAGAGATTGGTGTGTGACTACACACTTGAGCTAATGTAGTCTAAAGAAGGTTTAGTAAACCTACAGCAAGAGAACTTAAGAATTTTCCAAGTTTTGCTTCATATTTGGGTTTGATATGCTACAATAATTACCTCCCACATGCTTCCAAGAACACATCACTTTCACAGGCTTAGAGTCATTCAAAATAGTTTAGCACAGCTGCAACCATAAAACATTTGAATGGCATTGCATCTTCAGGATATTGTGCATATTATTAGTGAGTACTATCGCATTCACCACATTTTTTAAATCATAAAATTATTGTTTTCTCATTAGTCTAGCTACCTACAGAAGGTGAGAAGACCTGTATTCCTTAAAGTACTTTTCTTATCTCCAACAGCCATCAATAGAGGAGTGCAACTCACTCACAATAAGGTTTTGATTTTAAGTAGAGGTTAATAAGGGTTTAAAACTTTAAAAATCTTTAATGAGTATTTCTAGATTCAATTTAACTTCCTTGTAAAGCGACCTTGGGACTATGAAAGACATTATATAAATGTATCATTGTTGTTGTGGTTAAGTGTAAGTGTTCTGGATTCAAGTCCAACTTGGCAGAACTGACAAAATGAAGTTGGTGGTGTTGATGATACAAAAGCACAGCGAACAAATGAGACAAACAGAATAAGTGCCTAAACCAAACCAATGCAAAGACTTGCAATCAAAATACCAATTGGGAAACAGCACTAGAAATTGAGTAACCCAGAGAACAACCAATCACATTAAACCATCATGCATTGACAAAGGACAAGGCTGAACAAAATGATAAATATACCAATCAGCCACAGCATATGAACAGGTGAAATGAGTAACATTGATTATCTCATTATCTTATTACAGCCGCTTTTTTGACTGTGAAGACTAGACAATTTTAGGCAGGTGGGGTGGGTGGGTCATGAAATGGCAGAGCAATGGCAACAAAGAGTTGTGATGACTGCAAAAAGGGTTGGTTTTATTTCACCAATTAAAAACATGCATTTGCAATACAATCTGCTCCTTTAGACCCTCCCCCCACCAAGAAGAAACAAGACATTTTCATCAGCTGCTGCTGCAATCTGGTGAATCTAGAGCCACAATCCATATAAGCTAAATTCTCATTCTCCAAAACCATCATGCACAGGGCCTCAAGAAAAGAAACACCAAACCATCTTAAAAGAGAATAAAAACCTCAGATGACTACTGCCAGGGTTGTTCTTCAAGGCAAAGCTTTGCGCTCCACACTTCTTCCTAACCCTCTCTTTGGGGATCCCTGTCAGGAGAATGCCTATTCTGCAAAACTTCTACCTGCACTCTTCTTTTTTTTACTTTGACTAATTTCTTTCTCTCGAATAAAATCTTTGAAAATTAGTTCGCAGACGTGACCTCTCCTTGAAGAACATCTACACTCACATCATACTTTATGGTCAACTGTCAGGAAGGTGGACACAAGGTACAATCATACAATGAGAAAAAAAACAGTCACTAGGTGTTCTGTTCATCACCACATTTTTTATTCTGACTATTTCAGTGGTTTTTACCAAAAATCTAGACTACAATGCTTTCACTGATATTGTTATAAACACTTAACCCGATTTTGTTAACTGCACTGATGGTTGGATATGTCATCATTTCTCACATGGCTGTTTGTATTACCTGATGATCATACAGCTCTTTTGTTCTTTAAAGAATGTACTCACTGATCCTTAATAATAATGATACGCTTTATTTATAGAGCACTTTTCATACATTAAGATGCAGCTGAAAGTGCTTTACAATATGCATAGTTAATATAATTTGTTTTACAGATTTGAAGAAAACCGAAGTGCAGGAATAACAAATAAGAAATGAAAGTGACATTCAAATAAATAGTAAGAAAATGAAAACAAGATAAACATGAGATTGGAAAGTCCAATTAGGGGTCTCATCTCTAAGCTCTCTACTGGTTTTATTTAGAGCTGCTATTGGTCATTTACACCATTTACAATGGTGGGATATACATTGCCTCCACAGTAGCTTGCTGTGCCAGCCCACCTAAGGAGCCACCAGCTCCTGCTCCTAAACCATGCAATTGAAGAACCTCAAGGCCTGCTCTTAAACAAAATGCCATGCCACCTGCCATCAAGGACGAAACAACCCTTATCCTCTGATTTACGCTATTTTTTTAAAATGAGTCTGGCAACCTATTTTTTGTCATCTTCATTTCTCAAATGAATTGCATAATAAAAATATTATTGTTGTTATTTTTATTATCGGTTACATTGCAAATTGTTGTCTCAAAATTAAATATAAAGAAATAGGAATAGCACCTGTAATATTGTTGCATTGACTCAATGTAGACATGTGTTCTACGCATTCAATTTTTAAATGTTTGATAAATATATGTAAATTTATATTTACAAAGTACTATATACATTCATTAGCATAATTTAATGTATTTTTATCTTTAATCAGCCTATGTCTTTATCTATTTTTCCAATTATTATAAATAATCAGAATTCAGAATTGGAATCAGATTTATTGGCCAAGTATGCACCCAACACTAGCTGCCTGCTGCTCAATGGGTGAATGGGTTTATTTACAATAAAATAATTTTCCTTCCCTACTTTAATGTTTAATAACCATTAAACAAATGTGACTTCCAACAGGAAGAATGTCTGCTTGCATTAAAACAGCACTTCTAAAAAAAGGAATGTAATTGCCATGGTTGGTGGCAACAAATCTTGAAACTAGAATAGACAAGAAGAACAAGGTAGGTAATTCAAATCTATCTTTAATATTCAATACTTATTTTACTTGCTGCATAATACATGCTCAGTCATACATCCAGACTCAACACCTCCAATTGCTTTCAATGTGCAGCCCAGCTTTATAAATAAAACAGCAGTGGTATAATTGCATTCACTGTCATTCATATTAAATGACAGTATGCATGGATCAAAAATCAAAGCAGATTTATCACTTGTCCTTTATTATAATGTAGACTACACTGTACGTGTGCATATAGTACAATGTTTGAGAAGTGACATTCTTAAAACATCCTACTTATCTTCATTATGTAAAACACTTCCTCATTTAGCAGACCTAGTTTTCAAGACGCGGAAATTAACTACTTTTGTTGGAGCTGCTGAATACAATCTCAATCATAAGGCTGTTTATCGTTTTTGGGGGCATGAAATAATGAGGCAGGCAGATTGGTGGTTTAGTTTTGATAAGAAATGGAAGGAGTGACAGCTGACTATATCGGCCCATAACTCTTTTTCATTGTTCACTGTAGTATTTGCATGAGTGGATTTATATTATTGGCCTTGAGCAGATGGAGCAAGAATCTTTTGTCTACAGAGTACACTGCAGTGTCTTAACTGGATTTATGGATTTATGTAAGGTTTGTGACAAGATGCCACACATTTGGTGGTTAACATACAATTATGCAAAAGAGACTTTGTGACTAAAAAATGCCTCCCCGAACACACACATACACACTCCCACTAATTTTCCCAGTGATTGTGCCTTGCAGCTGACATGGAGCAGTGAGAGTTTTTAAAGGAACAGTTTGTAGCTTAGTGTAAAGTATAGGCAACATCTTATCTGGATGGTACAGTTTGCAAATGGCATCATTTTATGTAATACAGTAGTATCTCAATTTTTTGATTGAAAGTGATACAATAAAAATGATTAAACACTGGATGTCCATTTAGATTATTTACTTGTTAGCTTGAAACACAACAAAAGCTTTGCTATTCATGTATTTGAATCACTTCTGTTTCTGACACATCAACTTCAAGAACTGACAGTTCACTTGTTGCCTAATCTATAGCTTTCTTTGACAGATGGCTCTGTAACAGGGTAATCAGTATTCACTTCCCCTGCCTGTAGTTTGCATCTGATTGGCATATACAGTAGGCTATCACTCAGAAAGGCACAGTAAAAAAGACTATTACTATTAGGGCAAAAACAATACTTTTTGCCATTCAAACAATCATGTTTGGTAAACTAGCCATCATCAGTTAAATGGTCTGTAAGTAGTCATCTTTGAGTTTGTGTTTCTTTGAGGTATAGATTTATAGTTAAACCAAAGCCACACTGTCTTAGCCATATTGAAAGCAATTTTGAATAGAACGGCTAAATTAACATGTAACTTGGGGGGCATTCTATTACGTTTCATTAATAAATGTTGCTCATAAATCATGATCACTTGTGTATGAAAACTCTATTAAACCGAGGTGATTAAATCAGGTGATGAGGGAGTCAGCAGATATGAAAGAGATAAGCAGTGTTGAAGCTAAACACCAACAGGAGATTAGCACTGTTCTAGCTAAACACCAACAAGAGATTAGCACTGTTGAAGCTAAACACCTATGAGAGATTAGCACTGTTGAAGCTAAACACCTATGAGAGATTAGCACTGTTGAAGCTAATTACCTATGAGAGATTAGCACTGTTGAAGCTAAACACCAAGAAGGCTGCTACCATGTATGTGAACAGTGAGAACGCAAATATAACTATAAAACAACATTTTCCTGAAGAATCATTTTTATTACAATGTGTCTTGTGGAGAGCAATTGATAATGGTGGTAGTTGGGCTGTGAAAGAATTTTTTTTTTAAAAATAGGTCACTACCCATATTGAATCTGTCTGTTCACCAGTAACATCTGAATTGCCAAAAATCTCTGGCTAACTCATTACCTAACTAAAGCTGTACTTCTTTATATGTTGCATGCAAACATATCTCTGTGCTAAAACATTTAATCACATATAAAGGCTTGGCTGGCCTTAAAGCTTGACAGGGTGCCCTCCACTCTCCATCTCCACTTGGCCGAGCCAAATTAATGGGCTGCGGTGTGAAACGGGGGCAGGGGCATCACTGTAAAAGCTGACAGAGTCTTCGACACAGACACCCTCTGATACATCTGCACTCCAAATTGATTCTATCACTTTGTTTTCAGGCAGCTGACAACTCATCTCAGGGTTAATGTGCTACATGGAGTTGTGAAAAAAACTGAGCCGGCTGGGAAAAGTGCTGCTTAAGCTTAACGAAGCATGAGAAAATGGGCTAAGACATTTTATTGCTTCTGTAATGAAACATGGGTAGCACTTAATAATACTGTTTCAAAGGTAATAGTGAACTAAGCAGGAACTGTATAGTGCTGCATCAACACCTTCAGCACAACTATTAACTACAAAGAACAAATAATAAGAGAAGTTGGCAGTAAAAAAGCCAAGAAACAAATGATTCATATATATGTATGTATATATGTTGCAAAAACAACATGGAACAAATAGTACCAAATTGTTTCTTGGAAACTGCTGCTGTTGAGGAAAACAGTGGAAACTTGCGATCTTTACATTATGTTTATCTAACTACAGCTTATCAAGAGTGTAATCATCATATATTTGACTACGTCAGAAATTAAGTCATAGTTTGCCAATGTTACTAACTGTTTTTCTAAGAGGGAATGCTCATGTAAAATGTTAGATATTTTATATCATAGAGTTTTGAGCTGGATTAGTCAAGAGAACTTGTTATATAAAATCTGAAACATTTTGTAAAATGCAATGAAAACAAGAATCTGTAAATTGTTCATTCTCTTCTATTTATAGGACTGATATCTACTGTTTAAAACACTGTAAATAAACCACCACTATGTAGCACTTTATAATTAATACATAATGAACTTTGATAAGTTGTCATGTGATTTTGTTAATGTATTGTTCTTGTTCATATAATAATAACAATTTACCATGAGTTTCACTTTGTATCATTGTAATTCTCCTAGGAAAGGATGCAATTTTACTTCATTCAGTATATTCAGGCCTTCTTTGCCAGACCAGCATATCCTGGTCAGCTTCACAGGTGTGCTGGAGCCTATCCCAGTGCTCATCTTTGGGCTGTGGGAGGAAACTGAAGCACCCAGTGAAAACCCACACAGACAGAGGGAGAGCATGCAAACTCCACACAGACTCAGGCCACCGTGTCTGGAAATCGAACCCCTTTGAAGAAACTTAGGTTGTTAGTAAAAAGACACAGTAGGGACATAACTGAGTACAGTGTAGTGCAGTACGTGTTTTTTTCCTGTAAGTTTAGGCCTCTGTGTTGGAATTGGCAAAAACATTTTTTAATTTAATTTTCTTTTGTTCAGGAAAACAGACCATTATTGAATCTAACTAGTATTGAATGTTGAATGTAACTAGTTTTTTATGTGACTTATGTATCTTGTTTGTATTGTGTGAGGATGATATTACCAATGGGACTCAATTCAGGCTGTGGCTGACAGAGAAAATGTGGTGTAATAACTGTTTTAGAAGCTTAGAGAACTCCCTGATGTGCATTGATGTGCCCACTTAAAACAAGACACCTTCCTTCTGGCTAAAGCTCTTTTTCAGGGAATTAAACAAGACTGTGTCTTTATCTCTCTATTAGACTTGGGAGGCAATATCCAATCAGCCCAAAGCTTCTGGAGCACATTTTTTGGCCTCTGAGGGCTCCTATATTCTGGTCCCTACTTTTAATTAGATTACATCTCAAACCCAGACACTCTGCTTAATGAAATGCCAGAGGAACATTATTGCAAGTATTAAACCAATCAATGATTTTGTGCCTGAAATAACACGTTTCACACAGGACATAATAATCAACAATCCATGATGTTGTCTAGGATGTGTGTAAATCTAATTTAGACAATTTCCCCCCTACACCAAATGTAATCGATCAACCAATGTACTTTTGGTGTCCAAAATTAGGAGAAGGTCCTGGGTTCAATCCCCTGATTAGCCATGGGTGCCTTTCTATGTAGAGTTTGCAAGATCTCCCAGTTCTCGTTCCTTCAAGTGCTCAACTGTTGCTCCTACTGTCCAAAGACTTGTAGTCTAGGGTGTACCTTGCCTCGGCCAGCTGTGATTAGCTTCAGATTTAGAATTTAGAAAATGAGTGAATGAATGAATAATATTGAAATTTCATTCAATATTTGTTGCACCTTACTTTAATCTATTTTCTACTGCTGAATTACATTACTTCTTACCTCTGACTCACCTTACCCCAATCTGTGAGTGACAGCTAAACAGTCTGCTCCTGAACAGTTTAACCTCAGCAAACTTCTTACAAATTGGTCTGCAGAGATTGTTACCATTTATATTTAGTATGCAACGAGGGAATGTTGGAGGAACAACCAACAAGGCATGTGAAGTACAGGTCCATATTCCCCTGTGGTACGGCGCTTTTGTTGCCTGAACACTCCAGGCCTGTAGTCGCATTATTAACACATGTACTGGCTCTGTTGTTTCGGATTTGGCAATGAGCGACTCATGAATTGTTAATGGAAACCACTCTTCATAAATCTGAAAGGCTCTGGGAATTGAGGGCTGGGCCTGACAACATGTCTGAGTGTGGATTACTCTGGGGTGTAAATAAGTGTGGCCTCACTAATAGAGGTAGACCATGCTTAATGTAGACACTGTGTCTGCTGTGATTTCCCATGACAATCTGCCCTGGCATTCACTTTCCATCGGTGTCTTAAAGCTGTGTTCCAGTAAAGCGGATTCATCATACCCCTGAAAGATGGGTCTATCTGGGATAAGTACCTGAAATGGACATGAATTTCAGACACTGCTTGTCTGCCGCTGAAGGCTGGGACTGTACTATGCCAAGTCAAAGTCGTTTTACACATCTGACAGCAAATGTTTGTAAGTATATTTCTGATTTCCTGAGATCTGCAATTAACTTTAGATTGTAATTAGGTTTCAGAGGAGCAGGAATAGACATGGACTTGCTAATAGAGTGTAATTGCTCTGGACACTGTGTCTGCTCTGATTTGGCACTGACAGTCTGGCCTAACATTCTCTACCTTAAGCAATAATCTTGGTGCTAAGGGTTCAAACGTGTAAATTTGCTGGGTGCACATGTTAAGAGGCTAGTGTCTACCGCAATTAAAGAAAAAAAAGTAGGCAGTAGTTACCATACTTTTTATTACAATGTTAAGGTATACAACAGTTCTGAACACTGCAATGGGCTTACAATGTAAGCCAGTAATAGGAAGGTCACCCAAGGGTTTGCTATCTTTCCTCTTGAGTATACTACACAATACCAATATAAAGTTAATGGAAAAAGTTAAGCCTACTTCCTATGGAGAGAGGTGCAATGTCTTCCTTTTATTTCATTACCCATGTTTACAGGTTAAATCTTCAAGAAGCTTGCACCAGCAGACCAGAAACAGGCTGAATATACTGAACAATCACAAAACCTTTATTTGCCCACTTGCTACATGCACCAGATATGAACCTTGTTATAAGAAACCACTCTTAATAGCTCCACCTTTGCTCTGCTTTGTTCCTAAGAATGGCGGTCCCCAACCTTTTTCGCACCATGGACCGGTGTTCTGACCTATCAAGCGGTCCTACCCGTTGATACTGCGCATGCGTACAACTCAAAATGGAGAGCAAGAGTACGAGCCTATTATTTGATCCTACCTCGATCGTGTGCGAAAAAAGCTTAATATTGTATGTTTAACTTCTTTATTAAAGTTGATACTTATTTTCCTTAATCTCTTGTCAATTTGTTAACTTTTCAAGCGAACAATGTGCTTTGTTTTTGTGCAAAAATAATCAAATTTGAAGTTTCAAATCTTGATTTAGTACTTCTGTAATAAGCTTAGAAGAATATCCTACTTATATAAATACAAGCAGAAAGCATGTCCTGATTAACTGATTTGGCCATCAGAATATCCTACATATAGATATGTATGATGGAGGCATAACACAAGTATGGTAGTATATTCTGATAAGGTAGCACAGATTGATAGACATGACTATAAATTTACGCTGCAGTAGGATGATTTGACAAAGTTGGACGTTTTGTCAGAACACCGGTTTAATATCAGACAATATTTTCGCGGACCGGCATTTAAGGTGTCGTGGATAAAAACAACAAAATTAAATGATACGACCAACACAAAAACTGTGGTATTTTGTAAATATAATAATAAACGTGAATCCACTGTGTAATTATGTACATTTATTAGCAGCGTCTGCCTGAAATGCGCTAACAACAATTCTCCTCTGCTCCTCACGCGCTCTGGTCGCTATGGTAACACGTAAATGTTCTTTTCAAAATAAGTTTTCAGTGCTCTTATGGCGGTATCAGGGTTTTCTGCCATTACTTTAATCCAGAATACCGGCAAAGTTGATGTCTTGAACATACTTAGATGCTACGGATTGAGATCGTATTTAAAAAAAAAAAATTCATTTTTTGTACGGCCCGGTACCGGCCCGCAGCCCGGAGCGAAATGCTCCACGGCCCAGAAGTGGTCCACGGCCCGGTGGTTGGGGACCACTGCCTTAGAGATCACAAGGTTACGCTAGCTGTGACAGTTCTTGACGCTTTGCTCTGCCTCAGTCTCATAATTTCCATTGCCATAATGCACCTCCGAGATAACTGGCAGAAATCTGTATGGGCTTCCCTCATATTGAAGCATTCTAAAATGCATATTGTGGACATCAGAATAAACTCCAATATAACATAACAGGACAAACAAAACACCTTTTTAACTAATAAAAGAATTTAATTTAAAAATAGGTTTCTCCTATTCCCCCTTAGGCCATTTTCTATTGGTACATTTATCATTCTGAAATGTTGACAGAATGTAAAGGTCAGATGCTTTCAAATTATGTAAAAAAAAATAAAGAGAAAATGTGAAAAACAGCAAAAGTGGAGATATAAACTTTTTTTCTGAAAGCTACCATGTTCCTCTGCATAAGGAAGAGGAATATAATTAGCAGTCTTCAGTGTATATGGTGATAAAATGCATGTTTAGCCTCTTATGACAGTGCCACACATGAAATGCATGTTTTATTTTCAGGCAGATTGCATCCTCTTTACGGCAGCATAAAAATCTCCAAAAGTTCAGTATGTGTCCACTTTCTGTGTAGGTGGAAAGAACAAAACCAAGCGACTTCTTATCGCCAATCTACAGAGCGAAACCCGGAAGATGCCGCATTGCTGATTGCTCATCTTTCTGAGCTTCCCCGTGGAGCTGCCCGACAAGATTCTGCCGAGAAACAGCTTGACAACGAGATTAATTAGTTTCACTTTATATGAGAGTAGTGGAAGGAAGAATTAAATCTGCCGTGTTTTTTTGTCAGCTGCTTGTCTATAGAAGGTCATCACATATTTGGGCAAATATACACCAAACTTAGATTCAGGATTGAGAAGTTTCACAATAGACCACAATGGCTCATGATGGTAGCCTGCATATTAGCTGCAGTTGTAAGGCAAAAGTCTGGACAGCCCTTGTCAAATTTCATGGATTCTAAAAATTAATGTGATGATAATGATGTTTTTTCAAAGAAAGCCATGTATGTATTTTTTGTACATCAAATGAATATAGCAGCTTTGTAGAACATGTGATGAAATTAAGATAAGATAAGATAATCCTTTATTGTCCCACAAGTGGGAAATTTCACACGTTACAGCAGCAAAAATCACAC
>JBBIGC010000131.1:12793176-12806325 GCA_037576955.1 Lepidarchus adonis
GTTGTTATAATAATAATAATTATTATTATTATAATAATTATAATAATAATAATAATAATAATAATAATAATAATAATTATTATTATTATTATTATTATTATTATTATTAGTATTATTATTATTATTAGTATTATTATTATTGTTGTTGTTGTTATTATTATTATTATTAATAATAATAATAATAAATTAAAATTATTAAAATACTACTACTACTACTAATAATAATAATAATAATAATAATAATAATAATAATAATAATAATAATAAATTGTTTTATTATTTTTAAAATGATGTGCATTTATGTCTTGTCACAAGACACTGTGCAGTTTTGTAAGTTGCTGGATTTGTTGTTTGGGTTTTGACCCCAACACACTGGCTAGTATATAAACATCAGGGACTCCAGTTATGTTCAAGGGGGAGGTGAGCAAACCTGACAGATTTACTGCATGTAGTAATTCTACGCCATTTTCCTCATATGTCCTCAAGCTTCACCACCCAAACACCACCACTAGGGGGAGATCACTGATTCTGCACCACTGAGGGGTTAGAAAGACATTTCACCGTTCCAGTCAACATGAACTGAAGATACACCGTAGAGTCTGGTGCATCCTGTCCAGTTTGAGCATTCTGCTTTTTAATGACTTACATTGACTCGTGTATAAATAAGATCTAACCTTTATGAGCAAACATATTATATAACTGCTGTAGGTTTGGTGGAAATGACAGTTGTTTCGATAATAGTTGGGGTTTGAATGCTGGGAACATTAGGTGGGTTATTGGTGGGACAGTTGGTGGACCTAAAAAGTACATTATAATATTATATTATTATATTATAATTATATATTATATATAATTATATATTATAATTTCACAAATCACAGTTAGTTTTTTAGGTAAATGAAGCCCAAACTCAAGCCTGTCCAATGGGAAAATAGCTGAGAGACGTTAGTGTTGGGCGTGGCTTGCACAGGCTGTGTTGACAGTGGGCGGGACCTGAACGGGCCGTGTTGAAATGGGCGTGATTTAACAATTGCGTAGGAGTAGCCAAATATGGGCGTGTCCTCTACAGGTTAAACAACTAAGTGGGCGTGGTCCTAATGATGTGGGCATGGCCTAAGCAGGTCGATAGGTCGGCGTAACTTTTCTAGGTTAAAAAGGAAAATAAGCGTGACACGTCAAAGTGGGCGTGGCGTGGAGGGATTGAGTCGAGGTGACTGGAGCTTTAGCGGGTTGATGGGGAAAGTGGGCGTGTTCCTGGCAGTCGCGAGGCTTGCAGTGTTTCCTTCTAATGAATCACATCACCGTGGCGTTTCCGTTCAACACCGGCCTGTGTGCGCGTGTTTAGATGTGAACGCTCCTCCCACTGAAGGGTTAACCGGGTTTCCCCTGCGCTCGGGCGGAGCGGCGCTGCTACTGCTGCAGATCCAGTGGAGGAGCGGAGCGTGCTGCTGCTTCACCTACACCACCTCCCCGAAACAAGCACGCGGGATGGAGGAGCGTAAAGCGCCGGACCCTGACGGCACCTGGCCGTGAAAGCGCAACCCCGTCCACACCCCGCACACCCACCACGGGCTCCTCAGGATGGAGGGCACGACAGAAAACCCGAGCAGGGCGGCAGAATACCTGAAGGAGCTGAACAACATCATCGAGACGCAGCAGGAGCTGCTCGAGCGCCAGAAGGGCCGCATAGGAGAACTGGAGCGGCGCGTGGACGACTTATGCGAGGAGAACGCCAGACTCAAAGAGGAGCAGCGCAGGCACCTCTCCACCTGCAGGCACCTGGCCGCGTGCAGACACCTGGCCGCGTGCAGACACCTGGAGCAAGTCGACGTGCAGCACGCGCTGGGCTCCATCTCTGAAAACACCGGGCAGGAAAAGTAAGTTGGGTTCCTACTTTTTGACGTTCGCCGCGTGCTGCTGCTCGTTCGCGCGTGCAGCCAGCGCAGTGTCGTTGCAGCGGTTGGCCGTTTGAAACCTTGTCTTGTCCTTGGCGGATAAGTTTGGACTTGATCTGGGCGTGGGACACTGTCCGGTCTGGTGCACATCAGCACCTGTGCAGTTATTTTCAATGCATTTTTTTGCAGTCGTGGGCAAACATGCGCGTGGGAAGTGCGCGTGAGCTCGTGGACAGTAGTACAATATTAGTAGTACCGTGGAGAAAATACACCGCCCGGTCACAACAACACACATTAACCAGCTCTCTGTGTGTGTGTGCGCGAGCGCAAACTCCTCATGACACTTCCAACACCAGTGCCCAGTCTCTCTCTGTGTCTCTCTCTCTCATACACCCATCAGTCTGCGTTGCTTTTCATCACGTCAATCATTTGTGTCGCGTAAAAACGCGCGCGCCTCTGATTCTCGTGCACAGCCAGCAGCTTGAGTGGCTGCTCGTGTGCATTCTTACAAACCCGTGCAGATGTTTTCGCAGATGTTGTTGTTGGAGCGACTGTGCAAACGGTTGGTTTTGGTTGCAATTGCTAACGGAGCACTTCCTCATCCCCGCTCCCCTTTACTTAGTTTATATCGTAAAAATGTGTGGAATCATTTTAGAACTGGAAATTACTTTTTCGTTCCTTGAAATTGCGCAGACGTGTTTGCTGCTTCAAATATCTCCTTTCTTGCCCCAAATATCGTGAACTTGAACACTATTATTTCCCCCGCACCAGTTTTCAGCGAAAGCCCCGCCCCATGTAGTTGGATTGGTCGATAGTATGTACGTACTACGTTTGGATTGGCTAATGGTGTCCGCCCCCTGCGTTGGGATTGGTTAATAGTTCAAATTTATTAGAACGAGCTTGATTATAAACTGTTGTCCAATCCCAATGCACGAATTGGGATGCGACTGTTTAATTGGTGGATTAGCCTTGAGTATAAATTGGTCATTCCAAAACAGGAAGTATTTTATTCACAGTAGGGTTTGTCATTTTGGAAAACTGGTAACTCGGGAAACTGTGAAACCACTAAGTTGTGAAAATGGAGAATTTGTACATGGACATCCTCTCTGAAGAAGGACCCATTACACAAGTCATTTCACCAATAGTTTAACTGCTGGACAGAAATGCAAGAGATTGTAGGTTCAGTTCCTGACGGGCAGTCAGGGGCCGTTCTGTGTGGAGTTTGCATGCTCCCCTTGTTTCACAGTCCAAAGACATATACATGTATCTCTGCCTTTTGCCCTGCTGGCTGACTGTGGTTAGGATAAGAGTCTGAAGGATGGATTTCACTGCTGGCAAGCTTTTAGGCAGGGGAAGTGTCACTGTTATATACACTACTGGGACACCGTTAGCCAGAATGGCCGCCTGGTACCTTATAAACTTACCCACTACTGTTTGAGTTTAGCTTCTCTATTATAAAATGGCAAAATTACAGAAAGTTTTGTGAATAATAATAATAATAATAAATGTTTTTCTACTAGCCAAACCTAGTGCAGGAGATGGGACACTAGCTAGTAATATATTTGTGGGCATGAAGCAGAGTTAAAATGTTTGGTCTGTTGGTATGTTTCACTGACCCTTATTTTCCTGAGCAGCTTCTGAGCACACCTGTATTTACACTGTAGCCGAAGCCTCAAGTGCCTACAAAAGATATTTAACCTGCCAGTCTTTTCTAATGCATCAATGATAATGAGGGCGATACCCCTACCTCTCCCTGGCCCTGAGGCATCTTCCCCGATGGGTTCCTTCATCGGCTTGCTGCACCGCATTAGGCTTTTAAGTGGATTTATAGCAGGGAGGAGTATTAATCTGGGATATTTATGGAATGTTGCGTAAGCTTTTGGATGAGTAAGGAACCTTCATTTCTAAGGCGTAGTTTGGTTTAATTGTCCATAGATGGGTCATAGTTGAATTCTGTTGGTGTTTTTGGTCATAAAATGCATGAACATCGGAAAAATGGGATTCTACTTTGTACTACAATATACAATACATATTTGATTGTACTGTAATATGACACTGAAATATAATCTTTGGCCCAGTTTTCAGCAGTCAATTTTAGCCATCTTAATATAACAGTGGTGCTTAAGCCAGTGTGCAGTGTACAAAAATGATTTCCTCCATTTACCTCCACTGGCTGGACATAGCAATTTATGCTAGACTCACAGACCTTTCACACTTGCACCTTTATCTGGGAATTTAGAGAAGTGGTTAACTGTCAACACAAGCCACATAATGTTCCAGTAAATGTGCTGGTAGTTTTCTTTTATAAGACCAAGTGAAATACATAGGGAATTTCCACAAGGATGATCAGAAGCTGATTACTGGACGTTTCTGTGATGCATTTTCTTGTTGGTTTTTTAGTGTAAACATCATAGGAGTGGGTATACCTTGCCCTCAGTTTCTTTAATGATCTAGTGGTCGTCTTAGAGGTGTCTTTGGGGTCATTGTCATGTTGGAATACTGCCCTGTGGCCCAGTTTCATAAGGGAGGGGATCATGCTCTGCTTCAGTATGTTACACTACATGTTGGCAGTCATAGTTCCCTCAATGAACTGTAGCTCCTCAGTGCCTGCAGCAATTATGCAGTCCCAAACCATGACACTCCCTCCACCATGCTTGACTGTAGGCAAGACACTTTTGACTTTGTGCTCCTAACCTGGTTGCCACCACACATGCTTGACATCATCTGAACCAAATAAATTTATTTTGGTCTCATCAGACCACAGGACATGGTTCCAGTAATCTGCTTGTCTTCAGCAAACTGTTTGTAGGCTTTTTTGTGCATCATCTTTCTTCTGGAACGACAGCCACGCAGACCAATTTGATGCAGTGTGCAGCGTATGGTCTGAGCACTGACAGAATGGCCCCACCCCTGCAACCTCTGCAGCAATGCTGGCACTCATACGTCTATTTTCGAAAGACAGCTTCTGGATATGATGCTGAGCAACTTTTTGGTCGACCATGGTGAGGCCTGTTCTGAGAGGAACCTGTTAAACTGTTGTATGGTCTTGGCCACAGTGTTGCAGCTCAGTTTCAGGGTGTTGGCAATCTTCTTATAGCCTAGGCCATCTTTTTGTAGAACTCCTTTTTTTTGTTTTGTTTTTTCAGATGCTCAGAGTTCTTTGCCATGAGGTGCCGTGTTAAACTTTCAGTGACAAGTATGAGAATGTGAGAGCGATAACACCAAATTTAACACACCTGCTCCCCATTCACACCTGAGACCTTGTAACACTAATGAGTTACATGAGACCAGGGAGGGAAAATGGCTAATTGAGCAAAATTTGGACATTTTCACTTAGGGGTGTACTCACTTTTTTTGCCAGCGGTTTAGACATTAATGGCTGTGTGTTGAGCTACTTTGAAGAGACAGCAAATTTATACTGTTGTACAAACTGTACACTGACTACTTCACATTGTATCAAAGTGTCATATCTTCAGCATTTTCCCATGAAAATATATAATAAAATATTTACAGAAATGTGAGGGGTGTACTCACTTTTTTTGAAATACTGTACATCATAGTATGATTTCATGAAACACCCTGAAGTGGACCTGAGTTCACCTATAGCAGTGTATCTGTGTGAGCAAACATTCATAAGAAAAAGCAACTATCACTGATAACCCAAAAAGAAAATAAAAAGGAACATTTTTTTATTAAAATTTACAAACCAAATTTCCGCCTAGTGGTTAGGACCTTGCCCTTGTGTTCTGAAAGTCCCAGCCCAGACACCACTCCGCTGACTGCTGCTCCATATGTGTATATGTGATGGATTAAATGCAGAGGTAGCATTTTGTTGTGCACTTTGTGCGTGATTGAGTGTGTTCACAATGACAAATTGTCACTTTCGGTTCACTACCACTTGACAGTTTTATCTAAGTTGTATATGTTTTATTTAGCAGCTCTTTTAAAGACTGTCAGACATTTGGTACCTTATCCTGTCATGGTGTTAAATGCGTTAGCTAGCTGCTTAAAATTGTTTTATTAGGGTAAAATGCATCAATCCTAGAAACCAATTTGCAAACAGCTGATTAAAATAGTGTAAAAATCTATAAATCTAATCTACAAAAAAATGCTATATTTTATCTTAAATTAATGGGCAAGCATTAGATAGATGCATGAAACAAAACAAAGCAATATTTTACCATGTTGGTATCCTGGCTCTCAGTAAGCAGTACCTATTTGTCAAAACGTTGCAATATTTTGTATTGTTTTCCCCTCTTAAAAGTCAGTAATTTTAAAAATCGATTTATATATTTGTTTGCATAAATATTTTATTGAAAAATTGTAACAATCTATTTGTTACAGCATTTCACATTTTCAGGCTACATTTCACACTGATTGATGATTTTGTTCAATAATTCATGTGAATAATTGAAATCAAATATCACTTTACAGGCCTAATTTAGATTTATTGGGATTTTCATGGCATACATGAGCTAGGGCTTTTACGATTACTTGATTATAATGGGTTACAAATGATGCTCTTTATGAAATGACTTGGTAATTATTTTGTAATATAAATGCTAAACAGGATATCTGCACTTTATGTTAAAGCAGTGTCTGATCACTCTGCATGGGGCTATTGCTACTCAAGTCACTTTTCAGATTAGCTGTTTATCAGATAAAGGGAAAGAAGAGTCTGTTAAGATTTCTGCATTTAAAATGTTCATGTAAATCCTTGTTTAAGTATGAGTTTCAACTGAATAATTTTAACTGGTTTACTGCACATAGTCAAGTATGTTCCATCATGAGTGGACAAATAGTCTTGGCATCAGCTGAGAAACTCTGTTTAATATTGACCTGGTTAACATCATTTTCTATTGATTCATAGAGACATTTCTTAGCCTACATGAATCAGATGCCCATCAGATACACTGACTAAACAAGTACCAGTGATCTTCCCAAATTTATCATTACAATGCTTTGATTTGATTGACATAATTATCATTTCCCCTTTTTAAAAAACGTGTTAATGTGTTATGTGGTAAATTCAGTTACTTAAACAACCAACATGCAAAAATGTTAGGAATCCCAAAGTGAGTTTTAGAATTATCTTGGGATCTAGACCAGTATCATCAGTAGTGACAGCTCTAGCACGTATAAAAGGCTGCATGTGTAAGTGATAGAAAATTCAAACTGCTACCAGTAAAAATCTCAATTATGTGCTGGGTGTGTGAAAGCTGTAGTGCTGTAGTGTCCTCTTTTTGATTTTGCACAGATGATTTGTAGAGTGCCATTGAGCTGCTGATGGCCTTTCAGAGCTCTTTCCTGTAAGTTGAGTTTCATCTTGGAGCAGCTGGAGTTTTCACAGCTAAAGAAACAGCAACATAAAGATACAAGGCTTTACTTAGATGGCAAATATATTGGGTGGAGTTCTCTTTGGCTGGGTGTTGCGGGGCATCATGGGAGTTGGTCATATGCATTTGTGAGGGCATGTTTCATGTGTTACAATAAATGTTCAGATGTGTTAAGGTTGTGGAATAAACTCCTGTGGGTATGTGTGTGGGTTGGTGGTGGATGACCAGGCTCACCATGGATGTAGTTAGTGTGGCAGTTGATAACTCGAGAGCCTGGTCATCCGCCGCCATTCCACACCAGAGATTGAGTTCCTTGTGTGAACTGTCCTCGAGAGGGGGCACTTGTTCCAGGTTTTTTTTTTAAACTGGTAGAATAAACCAGAAATGGGCGTGGCCTGTATTAGTGCGCCAGATCCTGTGTGAGTCTCTATATTTCCAAAAATCAATATGTTAAAGCCATGCACAAATGGTCCTGTAAGCTATTGCTATATACATATTTGTCCCAGAGTCACTGTTACATGATTTGCTGAGGTTATGGTGCATATATATTACATTCTGCTGTTTTCATGCATGAGCCTGAGCACACAGTTTATGGGCAGTGGTAGCCTTGTGGTTAGGAACTAGCCCTGTGATTGGAGGGATAAAGGTCCAGTCCAGGTACCACTTGATCAAGATACTTTCTTACTACACTGCTCCCTGGGCAGTGTTGATAGCTGCCTGCTGCTCCACGTGTCGGTGGGTTAAATGCAGAGGTCACATTTTGTTCTGGTGTGATGGTGTGTGTTCACAATGACACATAGTCACTTTCACTTCACATGCATGAGAAAACACATACAGTGTGCATTGCTTCTCTTCTGTTTGAGGGGGTAGGGGGAATGGGTGCAAAGCAAAATGTGCAAAACATGGCAGGGCAAAAATATTGAGTGGGGGCAGGTTTTACATTCTGCTAGATGTTTGAGTGAGTTGCAGTGGCTGGTTTTGTGTTGATTATTTTCTCTATTTTGAAGCCAGTATGTCAAGGTTATTGCTGTTGAGAGATTTTCATTAGCGACAGAAGCAGACACAGTGGTTAGACCGAGGCATAAGCCATGAGTACTTGCTTAAAGTTAGTTTTATTATCTAAGATCTTGATGCAGTTTAGGGCCAAATGTGATTTAGAAATTTTTTTTTTTTTTACTAAATTAGTCTTGTGAGTAATTGTGCTGAACTGAAGAATCAAACTTGGCTGATTAACTTTTTTTGGTGAAGTGGGAAATGTGATTTAAAATTTTCCTTATCTTTAAAATTTGGCAATCACAAATCAAATTTCTCCTGCTTTTTCAATACCTCACCCCATGAGCTTTCTTTTTGTTTTACACTAGGCTTGCACAATATATTATTTTCCAATAATACTGGTCCATTAAAGACTCTAATTGCAATTTAGAAAAAAAAAATTCCAGATGAGTGTTTAATTGTTCTTTGGTTATTAAAGGTTTGTATTTAATCCAGCAAAAATCCAAATGATTCTGGTCCAAATAATGCAGGCGAATTTACAACCATGTCCCATTATTGATGCATTTTTAATATATCATGAACTCTATCACAATTACAAATATCTAGCTAAATAATTTCCCATCCATATTGTGCAGCCCTGATGTAGACTACTGCATTTATTCCAGCTAATGAGTTTGTATTGTCATGTTAGTCATGGTGGTACTGTGCATTGAATTTTTGCGTCATTTAATAGGGAGAGAGAAATAGTGACAGAAAGAGCAGGAGCAAGTGAGAGAGAGCGCTTTTGTGCTGAAGCTGATTCCTGCCCTTCATGTTTTGGGCCCGCTTTGCCACGTCAGCTCATGGCCTTGTTGCTGACCACAGCGAGCTGCCAGTCCAGCCTATGGCAGAAGGGCCAAGAGGGAAGCACCTCACGTGGTGTTTTCATGCAAACATCAAATGGAGAGCCAACGAATCATTAGAGCAGTGCTAGAGTCCCTGGAACACATGCACACATGCTCTACACATGAGTTCCCAATGATTTAATTAAACCCTGGCAAACCACTGTAAGACATGCTGTAACACTGTGACTTTCACTACCAGTTGTAAAATAACTAAAGCCTCCTGGATTGTGACAGAAGCAGTTATTATATGCACTCATCAGCAGAAATTTAAATAAAACACTGACCTGCTGCTATCCATAAAAATGAACAAGTGTGGACAAAGCAGATAGTAAGATGGCTGTTAGACTACAGTCAATTTTTATACACCTCACAAATGCATCTATAATGTGACTTGCTCCTGTTTAGCAGCTTAATGGTGTTCCACAAGGGGGTGCTGTTTAGTGGTGCAGTTGAGGTGGCACTGTGCAAGTGCATTTTAAATTCTCACTAAAGCTACTTGTTAACTATTTAGGTTGCTGATCCCGAACAAAGTTGGGAATCATTTGCTCGTTCTTTTTTAAAAACAGCAGATAGTGGCTGTATTCTTTCTGGCAATTGCTAATTTATTAACCCATTTATTTTTAAAAGTAATGATGAACAATGAATAAACAGCTTCTAATGGTATTGTTTTTTATACATTGTTAATGAGGTGCAAAAACAGACCTGCCCAACCCAATCAGAGACGAACAGCACCCACCCTGCAAGACATGGTGCCATGTTTGAGCTGTAAATGTAATTGTGGCTGACTAAATATGACCTAGAACCACAGTTACAGGAATGGGAACTGAAATTCAGTTCTTTTTGGTACAGACTGTTTACTGGACTTTAAATATTTCAGTTACTTCTAAGCAGTCGGCTGTGGTGTCTGCAAACCAGTAGGGATGCTTGCTTCAGAATTGAAACTGTTGATTTATTGTCTTAATTACATTGTGTAAGCATATTATTAACCCAGCTTTTCTTGATGAGTTTGAAATCTGTTACTTGTTTTTGTTTTGTTTTTTGTTTTTGTTCAACCAGTATTTCATCAGACAGAATGTTTTTTTTACACTTAAAGGAAATTTGACACCAGGGTTGACCTCAAACTGTTCCTTTAAAGTCAGTTTAATTTTACTGCACCAGTTTGCTCCCTACATACAAACAGCATGATTTTATACTACTTTACAGTTATGGGACACACACAAACCCTACTTCTCTTTATCCAAATGAGTGAAATGCAATAGGCAGAGTTTACAGCCCCATTTCCTTTGTGCGGTGCTTCTGAAAAGATGGTTGGTTGAGTTACTGCTAAGCTTATATCAGGGTTAGAAACAGCTCAGGGGAAACCCATATAATCTCATCCGATCTTTTCACTTTACTGTAAACTGCATTTCCAACTGCTGTGCCATGCTTGGCAGAAACTGAATCTGGTTTATATTCTTTGTCTAATTGTGTTTTTTTCCCTTCTTTTCTCCTTAATGTTACTGAAGTTCTTGTAATTAAAAAAAAAAAAAAAAGATTTTGCCTTGCAAGAATATGAGAGTACACAGTAAAGCTGCACCAAGATCAAAAGCTTGACTGGATCTTCTTAAATGAGAGCGAAGCTTGTATATGCATTTACAGCAGATCGTATAAACCTTCAACAACTGATTGAACAATCCCAAGGGTGTTTTACTGCTGCATCTTTGTTTTCATCAGCAACACTACAGCACGGAAGCCTTAGATTTTCTGTTCTGGTTAAACAGCATGCCACCAGTACTGCTGGGAGAGGCATTTTCTTATTTGTTGGGCAGCTGGAAAATGAAGGGTGTGAATGTGGAAAAACAACAGAGCCAGAGGAGAGGATGGGCCTTGCAGTGTTGATGGGAATTGAGCAACACTAACATGGGGCTTAGACTGGTCTGTACTTGTATGTAATTCACATTGATCTGTACAAATCTCATATGCAGTGACGTAAGAGTTAATGGAGTTGCCTGTTTATTGGGTGTTGCCAAAGAGGCATCAAGATGGTATTTGGCCCACAAAATGGCACACAACGTTTGGGAGTCTCTGCAGCCATCTTGACTCTGACTTTCCAATTGCTGCCATGACATGTAAATATTGACAAATCAATATTAACATGTAAAACATATTTCATGGTACACAATTGAATTGGTCAGTTTTATATGATTATTAATGACCACCTCTATTTGATGTTTCAATTGATGCTGCTGCAACCACTATATTAGTCATAGTCATGATGATATGACATCAGGGAAATTTAATATCGTAAAGAAAAAAAGTCTTCTTTGACTGTTCTGATAGTATTGATTTTCTTTTTGTAGTGACTTAAAGAAGAGGTCCCCAACCAGAATACCAGCAAAGTTGATGCCTCGAACATACTGATGCTACAGACTGAGACAATTGAATTTTTGTACGGCCTCGTACAAAATGCCCTACGGCCCGGTACTGGTCCGCAACTTGTTAGTTGAGGACCACTGACTTAGATGACTAACTTACCCATTTCTTTCTGCATAGTCATAGTCCCAGCCATCCTCTTAACCCACACATCACTTGAAAGGGACGATCACAAGACCACCTATTACTAGAAGTACTATTTGGATGGTGGACTGAGCGCTGCATTGACACTTTGGAAGTGTGGCGCAGTGTTGCTGCAGTTCTACCCTCAATGAAAAGCCAGAAGATGATGGCTCAAGCTAAACACAACAGGACTGTGGTCACTGAATGCATTCTGTGTACATGGTTTTTATTACAAATTCAGCCTGGATTCTTCTATTCCTGTGGCGGCTGAAACACTCAGTACTCAGAGGTGATAAAGGGCAAACAGGAGTTCTTGCAAACACAATCTACTGTCATTTTAATGGCCATAGCAACTACGCTGTGGACTGGGGAGGAGTGCTTTACTTGTTCTGTTGTATTTTTCCATGCAGGAGTGACATCTATCACAGGTTGGAGATGGTGAATGAAACGATCATGACACCGTGCAAATCTGCAGATGAAGGGAAAACGCAGGCCTATGAGCCTATGCTGAAATATTGATGGGTAATGTCACTGTTTTCAAAGGCGCTAGTTCTACTGTGAGTAAGAATTACATGCAGTGGACATGCTTCTCTGCAGCTTTCATTAGGTGTCAATGGACTTTGACAGTGGGTTTCATATGCAACTGAAAATCTGCTTTGAATGATAATATATTTTGGATTTATGGTCAGAACCAACTGACACGTTCTTCGTGTGTGTGTGTTTCCTAATGAAATGCTTAATGAAGGTCATTAGCTACCTTGTGTCTACATCCACTGAACATTTTATCAGCTCCACTGACTATGCTCGTGCACTTTGTAGTTTACAATACCGACTGTACTCCATCTGTTTCTCTGCATTATTTCTAATGCCACCATTTGTTTACCCCATCTATCAATGGTCAGGACACCCATGGGACCACTAGTGAGCAGGTTTTATTTGGGTGGTGGATCATTCTCAGCACAGCGATGATGCTGAAGTGATTGTGTGTGTATGTGTGCGTATGTGTGTGTGTTTTTGTTTTTAATTGTTAATTTTCAGTTTTAGTAATGGCCTTCAGTAATAGTGGATTTCGTCTAGTCAATAATAAAGAATAATTAGGTTTGATCATATCTCACTGATGAAATTTCATTGATTGCCTTTGGTAACTATCCAAAACCCATTGAAGACAGCGCTGAAATCCTGCTCTACATGTATTCTAGGCTTGTACATCGTCTATACTGGTCCTGCTGTGATATTGAATTACAGTTTTAATAATATTTTAGTGATTTAGTTGATCAGGAACATTTTTATGTTTATTATTTAACTTCCATGTAACTGTATTGTTTCTGCTGCCCAGCAATTTGTGTTTAGTTTTTATTTGACTTTGTTTTGGCTTTTTTTTTTTTTACAATGCAAATTACCTGCATGGACACAGCCAATGCATTATGGGAAAGTACAGGTCCTTCTCAAAAAATTAGCATATTGTGATAAAGTTCATTATTTTCTGCAATGTACTGATAAACATTA
>JBBIGC010000131.1:12806694-12817594 GCA_037576955.1 Lepidarchus adonis
AATGTTTATCAGTACATTGCAGAAAATAATGAACTTTATCACAATATGCTAATTTTTTGAGAAGGACCTGTATGTTGAGAAAGCACTAAAATGACACTAACTTCTGCAGACTTGGAACCTGCTGTTTTGGAGATGCTGTGACTTGTCACAATAAGTACCTTGTCAAAGTGGCTCACATACTTAGTCGCCCATTTTTCCTACCTCTAGCACATCAGTTTCACGGACTGACTTTTCAATTGCTGCCAAATATCCCACCCCCCTGACTGGTTCCTTGCAATGAAATAAATAGACAGCAATGTTATTCTCTTTACCTTTTTAGCAATTTGTCCTTCTTTGCATGTTGTGCAACATTGAATTTATTCAAAAGAAATAATGTCACAGTCAGTGAGACATTAAAGAACTTGTCTCGTTACTTTTTCTAGAGACAAAAATGTGGCAAAAACTGGATTATTTTCCACAAACAACAAATAATTTAAAACAATTTTCAAACTAAATCCACTATCTTCTTACTATCCTGATTTGTCACACACAAATTTTAATATTAGACAACAATAGCCAGAGTAAATACAAAATGCATGAGTTTTTAAGGATTTTCATTTCAGGGAAAAGAATAAGCAAACCTACTTGATCCTATGTGGAAAAAGTAATTGCCCCTTAAATCTAACACTGGTTGTGCTACCCTTGGCAGCAGGAATTGCAATCAAATGTTTGCAATAACTGGCAAAGACTCTTGCTCATCACTGTGGAGGAATGTGGAAACCCACTCTTCTTTGTAGAGAACAGTGTTTTAATTCAGCCACATTGGATGGTTTCTAAGCAAGAAAGGCCTGTTTAGGGTCGTGCCAAACCATATCATTTGGATTTAATACAGGTCATTGACTAGGCCAATACATTTTAAACATTTTTTGCTGAAAAAAATATGCTACTGGGTGTCCTTTGTTATTTTGCAGAATTGAATCAACATGTTTGGCAGCCAGGAGATCATTTACAGGTGAAGAATATGAATATTTCAGAAATTTTGTTACTGTAGCTGAACATAATAAGGGTTTTAATTATGCAATGGACCATTCCGAGACTGAGAATTTTTGGGGACTGGGTCTCTGAATAGTTTACTTCGGGAAATGAGTTGTGTAATTTCTGTGTTTGCATCCTCTTGCAGGAAGCAGTTGTTCTACAAGATCTGAAACTTCTCTTGTGCTCTTTCTAATCACTAATTTAGCCAAAGAATCACTATGGATGGAGCTTGCAGTTTTTCCATGATATTGGTCTATGTTTATACACTCTCACCACTTGGCAGTTCCTTGGTTGTAGCTCTTTTCACCTAATTTTCCCTAATTGTATTCAACGAGCCAGGATATGATGGGTGTACAAAGTTTGATTCATTTTTATGTAGGCGCTATTAGGCTACAATAGCTAACAAACAGACAAGGTTTTGCTATCTGGTGTCGAGCAGAGGAGGCTGAGTTCCCCTTAGGAGCCTTGGTTTCTCCCTAGGTTTCTTCCTACAGTTTAGGGAGTTTTTTCCTTGGCCCGGTCACCCTTAGCTGGCTCATTAGGGGTTTGGTCCCAGATTGCATAAAGCTGTAAAAATCTGTATTTTAATTAATATTGACTTGACAAGGTCACAGCTTAAACCAGCAGTAGCAACCATTTTGAAGTTCTAGCTTAAAGTGCTTGTATTTGCCCATTTTATCACCCTTTGTATGTGAAAACACAACGTGTGCAGTTTGCCTGATTTTCCTTGATATGAGCTTCTGTGATTTTGACATCAGCCTCATAGTTCCAGCTCCAAAGAAAAGAAACAAGCTTCCGACACCAGACATGGTTCAGCAGATCGACCACATTTGGAGGTCTTAAATAGGTTCTTTGGACAAAGTTTGACTTTGTTTTCACAGAATGCATCCAGATAATTGGCCTTTTTCACAACTTTTCCTAAAATCATTGCATAGTGTGTTTGGTTTCCTGTTCATAATCTTGCTCGACTTTTCTGGAGCACGTTCTCATTCAATAAAATGGACATGACTATGCAGAGTAGTGAAAAGCAACATTTATTATGCTGAGTCTGGACTTCTTTGTGACTTCAACCATCCAAATCCCACCCACAGCGTTTACCAGCTCATTGTTATTTCTGGGGCGAGAGAAAGTGTGGGGAATGGATTGGGATTGCTGCATGGACTGTATCATGGTTGGTATCACTCCACACAGGATCTTATCTGTTGGCTAAATGGAGGCCGTTTGTCATCCAGATGGATTCTCTGACCCTGAGATCATGTTGATGTGGTGTATCCATCTGAGGCTAGCTTTAGGGTACACGCACACATTTATACACACACATATATATATATATATATATACTCACATGCTGAAAGATGGCCTTCTGTTTGTTTCTCCATTTTTTGTATATTAAGCAGGTTTGACATCTGAAGTTTGCGTTTTAATTTTTCATTGAATATATAAACCTTATATAAAAAGGACAAATGTGATATCATCCTGTCCATACAGATATTATTGTCCCACATTACCATAAACCACAAAAACAAGTCTATTTGCCATTACTTATCTCCATATATTTTGAAGCATTGTGTTTGGTGCATGAACAACACATACGCCTCATCGATTTGCCTTCGGTCTAATGAAAACTTCTGGAATCTCACGGACTGCCATGCCAGATGACTTTTCTGAAACAAAGAAAGATGTCTACAGTAACGTACATGTAGATTTATTTAAACTGGTGGAGTCGAAGCTAGCACTGCATGTGTCCAGGTGGAGGTAGAGCAATGCCTGACGGAAGCTTCAGGGTGAGACGCACAGAGTTGTGCTTTATTGAACTGTGTTTAGTTAGGGATAATCTCCTCTTATTTCAATTCCGCTCCATTTAAGGTGTTTAAATAAAGGGCTATTAGTGCTGTTTGGACAGCCTCAGTCTTCTTATGTCCACACATGAAGTCATGGCCTGACTGCCAATGACTGGCGGGAGTGCGGGGGAAGGGGTAAATGATATATAATACATGTATATAGATGTAATACCCATTTCAGTGTGAGAAGTGCTACAGCTATATGGTCTGCTCTCGGCAAGCGCCACTCTTTCATCAGAGGCAGAACTTAATTGACTGATGGATCCTTCAGCTAACACCAGAGTGCCCTATGCTATTAGTCAGTGAGGGTCACTAGCATACAATGGACCTGATGGAGACACCTATATTGGATTGTGTCGGTTGAATGTCCACTGAGAAAACAGGGAGTTATCACATGCCATGCTGAAGGATACTGATTGAAATTTGAGGAGCTGGAGTGAGGGGTAAGGAAAAGGACAGGGTGTTTGGTCAGTACAGATAAAGAGATGAGGGAGCTTTTGTTTTACATTTATTCATTTGGCTGTTTTGCTCTGTTTATTTTCTTATAATACTTGAACTTGGTTCAGGTCCTTATGCTTTCTAAAATGGAATTTCTAGCACATTTCTGATTGAGGAATATAGATTTTTAAATGTTTATAATAATGTGTATGGGGCTGTAAGATATGTGGGATATATTGATTATTCACATTAATGTACTTTTTATGTTTTTCATGCTTGATTTATTGGGAAATTTTTATATATATATATAATGTGTGTGTGTGTATATATGTATATATATATTTATATATAGCTGTTACTTTATAACAGTCCTTATAAAAGAGCAAATTTTAAAGGGGTTTCTCAACCTTAATTGACAGTCACTAGTTGACCTTCCTGCAGCTCACGAAATGTACCTAATGAGGTAACTCTAAACCAATCAGACTAATGTATTGAGAGTTTAGAATTTTGTTCCATTAGATGAATGAACTGTCTGTCATTAAAGGTCACAATTTAATGAGCTATTTAGCCCTGGATCTGTCTTTTACTTGAGCCGTCATTTGAAGTGGAAGGAGAATTTGAAAAAGGAATAAAACACTACAAAGGATTCACCCAAATTGCTATGAAGTATCTGTTCATTATAAAAAGGAACTGCGAGTTCATGCGTCGAACCTAAGGAGAAAGTGCTGATAGCGTCACTCAATTATTTGGGTTATGGATCTCCTTGGCAGCGTTATTGTATCATAGCAGGCCACCTGCAAATCCTTATCTGAAGCTGCCAAACGCCGCCGGCTGAAAGCTAATGCATTATCACACTGTTTAATCTGAAATTGGAAAATGTGCAGTTCACGACCTTGTCTAATTTCAAAAGTGGTTCATTACCTGCTTATGCAAGATTACAGAGATCAGTTTTGATCTTCTGAAATGTGTAGTTCTTCATGAACATTATGGAAGAGTACTGACTCTGTTATAGTAGAATCTATTGTGTAAATGTTTCTGCAGAATGTTCAAGCAGTGCAAGAACGCTGAACTTATAACTACTGCATGACGCATGGTGCGAGATGCTGATTAAATATTTATAAAAAAAGGTTTTCTGACTGTAACATAATGCAGGAAAACTAGTAGTCTGTTTTGGTTGTCCAGCCCACTTTTAGCAATGGAGTTATCATTTGTCTCCTGTTATTCTTCTTTTGGTTGGTTTTAAGTCTCATGCCATTTTCCTATTGGTGAATATTAAGTCTTGTTAGTGAACTTTCTTTCTTTTTTGTGAGTGAGGCCCTGTTGTTGTTGGCTGCCTTCAGTGGCAGTCGTAGGTTTGCAGTTGCACATCAAAATGCCAATATTCCATATTTATTGTATGCAAAGCACACCTTTTTATATGACCTGCATATTCCATGTTTATCAGTCAAACTATAAACTGTGCCAGTTCATTGAGAGAAGTAGTTTTAATTGATTATAAAAAGATTTTAATTGAGTATTTATGTCAGCCCAATTATGAATACCCTAAATGATTATTCTGACTAATTCCTATCGCTGTGAACAGTTCAGTCTCTGAGAAGGCTTACATTGAGCCTAGTATTTTGGATATTAAATGGGTATAAAAGCCTAAACCTATTAAAAACATCTCAATGAGAATTTAAAGGCCCCAAACTGATTTCAAAAATTTCAATCGGTTTAGCAGAGAAGAGATAAAACTTTTCATAAACTGAACACTGTATACGATTCAGCTGGATTATGGCTGGCTTCTTTCTGTTTTTGCATGCCCTTGTCTTTACAGTATGTAAATGCATGATGACATATGTTGCTCAAAACAGTGACTTACAAACTTAATGGAACATTTGCAGAGAGTTTGTATTTTAATACACACTTTTCGTTTTCATGCAACTTATTAGATTGCATCCCATGTAAAAAGTGGATCCAAAATCTTATTCAAGCTTAAAGTTTTAAATCAGAATAACAAAATGAAGATTTTACACCAACCAGATTACCAGTATTTATTTTATTTATTTTATTATCCCTTATACTCTCACAAGTGGGAAATTTATTCTCTGCATTTAACCCATCACACATGCACACGTGGAGCAGTGGGCTGTCGTCAACAGATGCACCGGGGAAGCAGTGACGTGGGGACAGTACCTTGCTCAAGGATTCCTCAGTACCTTCTGATCCCAGGGGCAATTTCCTAACCACTAGGCCACCACTGCCCTGGTGGTATTGGTATTAATGTTAATACCACCATTAATATTAATCAAATTATTAGACGTATTACACTGCACAACAATAAAAAAAATCTTGAGTGACATGTTGCACTTCATTATCTTGTCTGCTTTGAGAAGTTTGTCTACAAGCGGAATGTAGTTTGGAGCTCTGTAATTGCAGAGAAAACAACGTCTTTGAAGGCTTTCCAGGGATTTTTTTCTGGCCCAACTAACAGATCTTCAAACCGCTTGTCACTCATAACAGGTCTGATCTTGTGGCCAACAAAATGCCTTTTTTGATCTTGGCATCAGTTTTTCTTGGGAACATCTTATTATAAATAAGAGAATTAATTTATTGAATATAACGAAAACCTTCACCTTCCTTGTTCATTGCTTTCACAAAATTCTTCATGAGTCCCAGTTTTAGGGGAGGCAAAAATATCTTTGTGATTTCATGTGCCACATTTTTCTGTCCTGGAACTAACTTTTTACCAAGTGGCCAGTTCTGTTGAGAATAGTGCGACTCTTTGGCAGGGCTGTCCCATTTACAGATGAAACAACAGTACTTTGTATAGCTGAGCTGCAGTCCTAGTAACAGAGCAACAATCTCCACAGATATTGTACTTCAGTAACATATTCTCATATATTTCTTTCATGTGTGCCAACAGGAACTGAAGGATAAACATTGCCATTGTGTAGCAGAACAGCTTTTAGACTTAACATTGATGAATCAGTGAAGAGACACCTCTTCCAGGTTGTGATCACAACCCAAGGCCAAGAACAATCCAACGTCACAGAGACTGTCGACTTGTGGAGCATATATAACAAATTGCCATCATATAAACTGAAAATCATGACGCAACTGAAGATTTCTCTGTACACGATGGGTACATTTTGATGTGATATTTGTGATCAGCACCCAAAAATATATAAGAAACGCCCAACAGTGTTCAAGAAGCAAAAACTTTGTTTTGCTGTGTTATTAGTTTTTTTGAGAAATCAGAGAAGTTCCATTTTAACTGTGGAAAAAAATCTGTGAAAAAAATCACACCTTCTTTTAGCCATTTATTTAGAAGTCAAAATTTGGCTGGGTCACACATGCAATGGTGTGTCTTCTTCACATTCCACACCTCCTAATAGCCTCTTTTGCTTGGAAACCGAGTCATCAATTGGTTTTGGGTTATCTCTCACTAACCCCCATTTGCTCTTCAGAGCTAAACGCTTTCCCTGCCGCCTCTCGCCGTCAGAGAGCTGAGTCATATTCGCCAAGTAGAAAACTGGTTCATATTTTTACTTGGAGGCGTAATCTGTCCTGTGGAGGTAGTTGTTGTTTCGCTGTTGCTGATCTCCATAAGTAGTGTGTGCTGGGGTCGGTGCTTCTGTGTTTTCAAGAGATTAGAGCATGCAGCGGCTTTTTCGAGCGGCAATGATCCGCTCCCCAGTGCTTGAGTGTCTTAAAGTTAAATGCCGCTTGCAAAGCAAACACTGAATGAACTATGGCTATTACTATAATTGCATTTTGTAGAAACCAAGTGAATGATCTGTGTGTTGGGAGGAATTGCAATTGTATGGATATCCAGTAGAGGTTTAAATTTAGCCTCCCTTGTCACTGTGCCTCATAAATACAGTCTAGTCTAGTCTGCCTGGCTGGGACTGAAGTTGTGCTTCAATGGCTGTGGCTCACCGCAGCGCTAACCAACTGCGCTCTGCTATTCAGAAGTTTTCAATGTTTTTTTATGCTTCTGTTTAGAGAATAAGCTGGGTTTTCTTTTGTCTAAAATGGGTAAAATGAGGATAGGGTGTGTGTTATCGTGATCAGTTATATAATTCAGTTTTCTGAGTGTAAATAACCATTTTCGAACTAAAATTATTTCCCTAAATCCAGTCTGAGTCACAGAAAAGGTGAAACCAAGCCCAGCGGACTATGGCCAACTCCTCAGAGGGAACCCAGCACCTCCATGCTAGCCACTGCACCACCATGCCCCCCAAAGTCTCTTAGATCACTGCGATTTCTCACAGAGCTGGTCAGGCAGTGAAGTTTTCATTATGCTGCCCACTGCTGGACCCAGCTCCTCATGGAGATCAAACCTGTTCCTACTGTAAAAACTGATTCTGTTGCTTTTGTAAGGCTTGTACAAACACACACTTTTACCTGTTCATATTGCTTTTTTCATTTTTAAACTAAATTGTTAATTTTAATAAATAGTTTTTTATCTATACTGATTTTGCTGTTTACATTTATTTCTCTTTATGGTTTGTTTATTTTATCTTTGTAAAGCGCATTGAATAAGCTTTTGTGTATGATCATGTGCTATGCCATTAATGTCTAAACCACTGGCAACGGAAGTGAGTACACCCCTAAACTGTGACCAATTAGCTATTTTCCGTCCTGGTGTCATGTGACTCGTTAGTGTTACTAGGTCTCAGGTGTGAATGGGGAGCAGGGGTGATAAATTTGGTGTTATCACTCTCACACTCTCTCGTACCGGTCACTGGAAGTTGTCTTTTGAAAAGCCTCTTCTAAAGTTGATGCACAAGAAAACTTGCAAACAGTTTGCTGAAGACAAGCAGACTAAGGATATGGATTACTGGAACCAAGTCCTGTGGTCTGATGACACCAAGATGAACTTATTTGGTTCAGATGGTGTCAAGCGTGTAAGACTGCAACCAGGTGAGGAGTATTAAGTCAAGCATGGTGGTGGGAGTGTCATGGTTTGGGGCTGCATGAGTGCTGCCAGCACTGGTGGGCTACAGTTCGTTGAGGGAACCATGAATGCCAACGTGTACAATGACATACTGACATACTTCAGAAACTGGTTCCAGGGCTAGTATTCCAACCCCCTTTGGCTGAAATAACCGCAGTGAGACGCTTCTTGTAGCCATCTACCAGTCTCTGATATCTGAGGAAAGTTGGGCCTGTCCTCAATGCAGAATTATTTAAACTGTTAGATGTTTCAGGGGTTGATTGCATGTACAGCTTGTTTCAAGTAACCCCACAGCATCTCAATGGGATTAAGGTCAGGTCTTTGACTCGGCCACTGCAGGACTCTCCATTCCTTGGTTTTCAGCCAGTCCTTGGTGGAATTTCTGGTATGTTTTGGGTCATTGTTGTGTTGCAGTTCCACTTTAGCTTTAATGTTCTTACAAATAATTTCACATGTTCTTCAAGCACCCTCTGAAACACATTAGAATTCATGGTGGATTCTATGATTGTGAGCTGCCCAGGTCCTACTGAAGCATAGCATTCCAAAACCATGACACTTCCACCTCCATGCTTCACAGCTTGTATGAGATTCTTTTCCTGGAATAATGCATTTGGTTAATGCCAGACATGTCCTCTGTTCTGGTTTCCAAATAATTCTGTTTTCTTTGTCTACGTTCTCTCAGGCAAACTTCAGTCTTTGAGAGCAAAGGTTTCCTCTCTGCACACCTCCCTTGCAAGTGAAAGTTGTTCAGTCTCTTTGTAGAAGCACTTTTACATCAACAGTAGCAAGAGCCTGCTGTAGATTCCGTGACATTTTAGGGTTTCTAGAGACTTTTTTTAGCATCTTGCTGTCTGCTTTCAGGGTGAACTTGCTTGGACGGCCAAATCTGGGTATTTTGGCAGTTGTTTTGGAAGTCCTCTACTTGTAGACTATTTTCCAGACAGTGGATTGCAAATGACCTTTTAAAAAACCTTTTTAAATCCTGTTCAAGACTTTTAAACTGCTACAGTCTTCTTTCCGAAGGCCTCAGACAGCTCGTTTGATCTCACTGTGGTGGTCAGCCTCACCTCAACAGCCAGTAGCACACCAAACTGAATGTACAAATAGGTCTAACCTATAACGACGTTCTAATCATGTGCACCTGATGTGCTACACCTGTGTGTGATTTGAGCAATTTTTTTGGGAATAAAGGTATCCTAATTTATTCCTCACCAGAAAAAAAACATATTTGTATGATTACATTGTATAGAAGATGTCTTTTCTTTAGTTTTAAGTGTTAGATCCTCAAACCTCCCAGTATTGTTAAAATTGAGATTAATTATCCACATGTCCAAGAATTTTACAAAAACACACAGGATTTCATAAAGTGTCAAATACATGATAAATGACATACAAATAAAAACAATGGCAACTGAAGAATCAAAATGGTAGAAGTGAGCCTAGGTGTCGTATCCCTGCACTATTGAAGCAATAAAGCACACCTGAGTACTCACAAACACCTGTGTGAAACATTAGGGCTGTAAAATGAGGTGGTCTGGTATATATAATTTAAAAAATATATTTATTTTGTTACAAATTGTACAAGATGTTCAAAATTGTGGGAAGTCGTAGAACAAATTTAGAGTTGTATTCGCTTGATATTTGCTATATTTCTTAAACCATGTGTGTTTTCCTGCTGAAAGAGGACACGGTCATTAGGAAATACTGTTCTCGTTACGGGGTATATATGCAGAAGAGCAGAACATTGCGCAGAGCATCCCACTTCCTCCGCTGGCTTGTCTTGTTCTCATAAAGCATCCTGGGGCCATCTCATCCCCATGTAAACAATGCACACGCACCCAGCCGTCCACATGATTCTGTTGCTCCTGGATCCAGTGATGCTTAAATGGCCACTGTAGGGGTTTGTCAGTGGGCTATCCAGGCCTATATGCAGCAGGGTGTTTTTCACCTATTTTTGTTATAGTAGCTCTTTTGTTTGATCTGACCAGATGAGCTAGCCTTCGCTCCCAATCTGCATCATATGGTAGTCATTTTTTCGGTCCTCTTTTGGTAGGCATACATATAACACACCACAGGACCTGGTGTTTTGGAGAGCTTTGACTCTGAGATCCACGCTCATATTTCCAACACATCAACTTTAAGATCTGACTGTTCACCTGCTGCCTAACCTATCCCACCTTTTGTCTGATGCCATTGTAATTAGATGATGAGTGTTGCTCACCAGTCAGTGGTTTTAGTCTCACTGCTGATGGATGTTCTACAGATGTTGGTTCTAGTTTCTGCTGATTATTTTTTTGGTGGTGAGTGTTGCTCTCAAGGTTTTCTGAGCATTTCAGCTTTCTGATTATGTGGCGAATGTGTGCACGCCATCAGAGTTCTCTGTGTCTGTTTGATTTGAGTGCAGTTCCTCTCCTGTGGCTGGACAGAATCCTGTGCTGTGGCTGCTCCCAATCTCTGCTTTCAATTTGGCCCCATTACTCCTGAAAGTGGCTGACAGGCGCGGCCTGTGCGGGAGAGGAGCAGAGAGATTAAATCCAGCACTCACGAGTATTCGCCAAATCACAGCCTGAGGGGGGAGATTAGTCCCTCTTCTCGCTCTCTCTCTCTCTCTCTCTCTCTCTCTCTCTCTCTCTCTCTCTCTCTCTCTCTCTCTCTCTCTCTCTCT